>VYXB01005994.1:27392-192811 GCA_013397135.1 Pachyramphus minor
CGGTGCCGTCGGTGCAGCCCTCGGGGCCGTTCCTTACCTGCGGCCGAGCTGCGGGCGGGCGGCCCCGCGGGGCAGGTGGGCGCTGCTCCGCTGGCGGCGGCGGCGGCCAGGGCACCGGGAGCAGGGTTGGATTTCCTGCGGATCGCCACCCGCCTGAAGCGCGCGCCCTCGGCTCCGCTCATCCTCGGGGCGCCGGAGAAACGGAGAAAGGCAGATTGAGGCAGAGGCCGGGGGGTCCCCAGCGCCCCCCCCGACCCCCGCACTGCCNCCCGCACTGCCCTGAGGGCAGCGCCTCCCTCGCCGCCCGCCTGCATCGCGGCGGCCCCTCACCTGCCCGCCGCTCCCCGCCCCTCCCTTCCCTCTCCCGCACCTGGCCGGGCGCCGCCTCCCGCGGCCCTGCCCCCGCTACCTGCCCAGCCACCGCCGGCCCCGGGCGAGGTCCCTCGCCTCCATGGTGAGCCCCAGCCCTGCGCTGCCCTGCCCGGCCACTGCCGTCCCGTCCCGTCCCGTCCCGGGGCTGTGCGGAGACTTCCCCGAGCGGGGCGCCCGCGGCGCAAGTTCCCCCCGCGGACGCGCATGGAAGGGGATGCCGCGGGCTCCGCACCTGCTCCGCTTCCTCGTCGGGAGACCCCCGGCCCGCCCCTGTTCACCTTCCCGTTCCCCCGGGAGGCTGCCGGGAGTGCCACCTGGACCAGGCGCTCCCCTCCGCTCACACACGGCCCCACCGCGTTCGTGTGCCGCCTTCTCCCACTGATCACCCCCGCAGTGCCTGCCCTGGAAGGGGAGGCCCGATTCCTGTCCGGTGTGTCAGTGAAAATGTAAAAGAAGTTGGCCGTAATGCAGTCCATCGTGCCCAATACTCTCAAAGGCATCTGAGTCCTCGCACTTAAAACTGAGTTTTGGTGCCAGGGATGGAGCTGCAATACTTTCATCAATAATGATTCCAGCTAAAGTGATTAGTTCAGGCCAAAGCTCTTGCCTTTCTCTCTAAATTTTCATCAGTGTTAAGTGAGAAGGGCAATCAGAAGTCTATGATGCTGTGAGATGCGGGATGAGGTTTTTTTATACAGCAACAGTGTCTGAAAGTACCTATTTACCTGCTTAACCAAGATATGATGTTCAGAGGCAGAACCTGTGGCCATTGTGAGAATGGGTAACAGCAGCCTGTAAAAAACTTTTGAGTCTGTCATGGAGATTGATGTGATGCAGTTAGAGGCAAACCAGTTGAGAAGCAGTGCTCCTACTACACAGGCTTTGGAAACCCCAGGTTTTAGGGCTTCTTTAAAGGTGGCCTCCTGTTTTGCAATATGCTTCCTCACTTGCCGTCAGCCATAATTGGAGGATTTCCTCATGAAAGACAAGTGCAGTCAGCTACACTCCAGGGATGTTATCCCTTTGTCAGTGGTCCAACACAACCTTTAGTTGCCAGGAAGTACATGAATTGCTGGGTCTTAGAAGAAAGTTCTGGGGAAGTATCCCTCTGCCCTGCTCTTACATCTCTTTCTGACCACTGTCAGAGATGGGAAACAGGCAAGACCTTCCATTTGACCTATACAGCCACTCTTAGGCCCTTACAGGTTCGGTAATAAGATTTCATGGGCTGCTCAGACAAGCTGCTGATTCCACAGCTTCCTTGTCTCCCAAGGGAGAAGGGTATCTGTTCCAGTATCCAGAAAGAGTCATGTGTGCAACATGGCCACATCTGCAGGGGGAATCACATGATGGGACATCAGCTTCCTCCAAAGTCCTGTGCTGTGGTTTGAGGCTCCTGCTGAGTTTTTCCCAGCAGCCTTTCTTGGCATGCAGGACCTGATGATAACACACCATCTCCTGATGTCAGGAAGCTACCTGTGTGAAGCACCAGCCATGTCTGACTCATGGGAGGCACAGAGGGAGAGAGAGGCCAGGGTGGTGCTTCTCATACCCCACATGTAACAGGGATGGATCATGAGGCACAAGTCAAAGGAGTAAGTCTGCTGCTTTTCGTGTCAGAGAGCAGGTCAGCAATGAGCACAGGGAGAGAACTGGTGCAGCTGGGATATCTGCCACCATGTGCCAAGGATCTCACTCTTTTGGTCTCTCTGAAATTATTCTCTTCCAGAACAGGGTTGATATTTTACAGTCTCCCCTGTCAGTTCCGACTCAAAATGAAGCAGTCAGATCACTTCCTGGATTCTTTTTGTCTGCTTGTAATCGCAAATATCAGGTTTTACTTTTGTTAACGTACAAAAAAGCAGTGACTCAGAGATAAAACACTGATTTCTTTCCTGACTTTGGTCACCTGATTAGGGCTGGGCATACGGAGATGCATATATCACTTATTACTGAACTTTGTACTCACCTCTTTAAACATGGAGCTTTGCTCCTGAAAGGAAAACAGCTAAGAAAGCAAGGGCAAATGCATACACACTACAAATCTTAACCAAATGCTAGGAACTATGCTAATTTTGTTTTCCGTGATGTTATCAGTGAATAGTAATTTATTACAGTGCTGCTCTAGAAAATAAAGGTCACCTCAGAAAAACAGAATCATGCCAACTCTGGAGAATCAGGAAATTGGTCACAAAGCTCCTTTTCTTGAGAAAATCCTCCTAAAGCACACTGACGTATTTAAAGCAGTGCAGTGACAGCCCGTGATAGAAGAAACGCACACAGACAGCAAATTCATGGTAATTGTAGAGCATTTGCACACTGCAGTGCAGTACCAGCTTCTCAGAGTAGCTTATTGTCTCTCTTCTTTTCAGTTACTTACAGCACAGACCTGCAGCAGCTGGTTCAAGCTGGCGCTGAACTACTCTACACCAGCAACTGGTCTGTTCCGCCTGCTTTGGCAGGGTGAAATCTGTCCGCCCCTTCTGGCATGACCTTCCTCCTTTTCTATACACTGCCCTCAATCTCTCTTGTTCTCCATCTCCAGGGAGAGCCAGAGAGTCTTTTCTGCGACGTCAGCAAGAGCGAAAACATTTTTCTAAGTGTAAAAGATCGATCAGAGATAGATATGGTCTTGGAAAACATCAACCAAAATGATCAAAAGATTAGTGCAATAACTGGAGAAGGGATCTGAGAACAGAAAAATAAGCTTAAATGTAGACAGTGCTGCCAATATTGCTTAAAATATATCAAGGACAGAAAATGGCACTGCCTAAATACTGCAGCCTACCTCCCAACCCAGGCAAAGTGCAGGAAGAGTTACATACCCCTCTGCTGCACGGTCACCAGCAAGCCACATTCAAGCTAACTCATTCAAATGTGGGCAATAGCTGGGCCATCTGGCTCTAAAGCTTTCTGGGGGAGTGGGGAGAAATGCAGTGGTGGAGACTTGATTTAATGGTACCTTATTTGGATGTGGGAGGAACAACAGGAACCCCATGGAAGCACACAGAGGTGTAGAAGGAAAGGATGGACAGCTCGCGAGATTAGCCTCAAGAAAAAGTTGGAAGAGCACTTTTTTCAACTTTCAGGTCTGTGAAAGTCTTGGAAGCATTTGTCTCACACTGCTGGAGACTCAAAGCATTCAAGGAAACAGGACTTTATAGGCAATGTTTGTTTAGCTTGTCAGAAAAAAAAAGCTTCACTTTGCATGTAAACCATTGTTCTTCCAGTAAACATCTTTGGATGAACCTTTTCCTAAAGGAAACAACCTTCAGAATACTTGATTTTCACTAACTCCTTGAGTGAGACTATTTCTGTTGTTGCCTCTGGTCAAGATTCTTTATTTCTGCTGGAATTTAACTTTATTTTCTCCATAGTTCTACCATAAATCTATTCCATGATTCAGTTTATGGCCTCTAGCTTTGATTTTTCTTGAGTTATGCCTTGTGCTGTAGCCCACAGCAAATCTGTGTAGTAATGTATTTTTAGAACATTAATCTACAAGACCCCGAGAAAGAAGATGTATAAACTCAGCACCTAACAAAAGTACTTTTATAAATCTATCTAAACACTATAAATGTTAACTTGTTGGGAGTAGCTTATTTAGAGCTGATTTGGACAGTACCTTCTCAGAGAACTGACAGAAAAGTGCCATTCTCTGTTAGATATGAAACGCCAAATAAAAATTGAATTAAAACATAGCTTCTAATATAGGAAATCCATACTTAAATACACAGCTAACCAAGCCAAGTCCTGCCTAAGTTAGTGTACAGCTCATCAAACAGTTTGAATCTTCTGTGAACTGTATATGGTATAAGCCACAAACCAGTTCTGCCAGCAGGGAAGTATAATGAAGAGCAAGAACCAGTATAGCAAAAGAGCGAGTAGGATACTAATTAGAAAAGAATCTCACTCATCTCAGACCCTCATGCACATTCCAGATGAAAAGTCTCTTCCAGTAGCTGCAGCAGTTATGATGCACAAAGCAACCGCGGTGTGTGAAACAGATGCACAGACTAAGCAAGCAAATTCGAGGCAGATACTTAACCTCCTTTAAATCATGATGCAGGCAAACACAGGAACCAGCATTCAAAGGCATGGTGTGACTTTCAGCCTAAGGCTGCAGACTCTTGGCTTCTTAGCCTGGGGAGTGGCTTACAAAGATGAGAGGGACTCAAACCTTTTTCCCTGTCCTTGTTCCCTGCACAGCACTGAGTGTGTGTGTGTCAGAGCAGGGTGGGGACCCTGAATGTGTGACATTATCTTGGTTTAAACCAAAAAATGCACTTGGGCTCTTTTGTTACCGACATATCTTATGACTGGCTTTACTTCCCTGTGAGAAGGAGCTGCAGGGTCAACAGCAGGAACTGGGAGTTAAACATCAGAAGTAACCCATGACAAACAATCTGAGAGGGGTCAGGCAAATTCGAAGTATTAACTGTTGGAACAAAAATGGAAGGGTAAATAGCCCTCAGCTGAAAATCCGTGGCAGTTTTTTTTCTTGCAAACAATGCTGCTAATAAAAATCTATGTTCTGCCTTGACTGACTGTAAGAGGGAACAATGTTGTGCTTAATGTCCCTGTTTCTCCCTGTGTTTCTCCCTGTTGTCATTTCAGGCCCCATTGAAGATAATCATGGGGACTTTCAAGCAGCAGGTTTTGTCCACTTGCAGCCACTGTAATAAAGAATCCTACTTATACCCCATACAGCCAGGTCTTCTTTCCCTGTCATGCAGATGAACACCAACATGCAGCTGTAGCTCTGCAAGAACAACACTGTGACAACCAAAGAAGAAACATTCCTCTATGTGTTGCTTTGTTGTTAATTGTGTCTCATCCTTTTCTTGCTGCATGAAAGCATTTTGTCTATTGCAAACAAATTCTTGGAATTTATTGAAAACATGTTGAGATAAAGCTATCAAACATATCCCTTAGTTTTACTGAAGGACTGCTCCTTACAGGGAGTAATTGCTCCCTCTAATCAGTTTTGTTAGGCAAGTCTTGCACAAACAAACTCATTTAGCAGAGACTGATTGCTTTCAGAAATTAGAATATCCTTCATTATCACCACCACAGATTAATGAAATGTTTCTCAGTATCCAATTGATGTCAGACATTTAGATACCATTAGCAACAGTGCTTTAGCTTTGATTTGCATTAATTACAGGTGAAAATAAACTTCAGTAAGGTCATGTTAGCAAAAAGAAGGAAAGCAAGCTATTCTTGAGAAAATGTTCTGCTCTTCTCATATATTTTTTCCTTCTGCACTGACAACAGCCACTACCAAAAAAACCCCAAACAAACAAACAAAAAAAGCATGGTAATTTGAAACATTTTAGTGGTGTCTGGTTCCCAGGGCAAGAGTGACAACTCTTTTAGATGTACCCCACACCCAAAATCCAGCTTTCTGCCAGATCAGCCTAAATTCACTGTTGAAAATTATGAATTAATACATTAGGGAAAACTGTTCATAATATGGCCCACCAGTTCCTTGTGGTCCGACAGGAAAAATACATGCCAGCAAGATTCTGGGAGTGTTTTTCCCAAAGGTGGCTGAGGATCTGGTGGTGGGCTGAGCTAATCTACTGATACTGGCAGCAGCCAGCTCTTACCCACCATCTCCTCTCCTGAGAAACTCTGCACCTTCTCCCTTTTCTTAGAAGGGTCCATGTCTGGTTAGGTGATGGGACAGCTGGTAGAGACTGCTGGAGGGAAGAGGATATCTTGTGTGGAAGGAGTTGGTGGCTGCCATGAGTTGTTCCTCTGGCATTTTCCCTATGTGGGACTCACAAGCTCTGCGATGGGCTGAAGATGGGAGCAGGGGCTCTGTCCCCATGGAAATGGGTGGCCATGAAACTAACTGCTCTTCACCATTGCTTTGCATTTATTCCCAAAGCCTGGCCTCTTTCATTGGTGTTACGCTGTATGGGATTGTAGAATCATAGAATAATAGAACGGTTTGGGCTTGAAGATGCCTAAAGATCACCTAGTCCCAAACCCCCTGCCATGGGCAAGGACACCTTCCACTAGACCAGGTTGCTCAGAGCCCCATCCAGGGTGGCCTTAAACACTTCCAGGGATGGGGCATTCACAGCTTCTCTGGGCAACCTGTCCCAATGCCTCACGACCCCCACAGTGAAGAACTTCCTCCTCACATCTGATCTAAACCCACCTTCTTCCAGTTTAAAGCCATCATCCCTTGTCCTATGCCCTTGTACAATGTCTCTCTCCATCTCTCTTGTAGAAGCCCTTTAGGCACTGGAAGATGCTCTAAGGTCTCTGAGGAGCCTTCTCATCCCCAGGCTGAACACCCCCAACTCTCTCAGCTTGTCTAAAGAGTCACGTACTGCTAAGGTGCTGTACACATTTAACATCAACCTCTCTGTGAATGCTGACCTAAACAGTAAAGCACAAGGTTTTGATCCACTGCTTAATAAATCTACACCTGGAGAGCAACTGGCTCATAAAACATGTTGTGAAAATAAAGGTGTAATTATTACTTCCAGCTCTGTAAGAAAATATACCAGTCTCAATATTGCAGTACTGCATTAACTTTCTTTTCCTTTTTCTAAACACCAAGCTGTTAGGTGCTTAAGATTGCATCTAACAAGGCATATGGTACATGGACAGGAGTTCCAGCATGCTTCTGAATAATTTATAGTGACTTAAAACAGAGAGACTTCAAAGCTGTCACTCCATTTGCAGAGTCCTCTAAGTTTTCCTCCCTTGATTTCCTTAATTTTGTTCTGCATTCCACAGACTCCTTTGGATCTTTCTGGGCTGAAATGTGATTATTACATAACTGTGAGAAGGATACAAATACTGTTCATATTCCACTTAAGCTCACTATTTTATCCTGAATCTCAAAAATAGCATTTTATTCATACTTAAAATTTTAAAAATATATTTTTACCTCCAGAGACCCAACATTGTCTAATTTTGTAACTCAGTATTTCAAACAAACTTTGTAGTATATATATCCAAAGCTTTATGCACTGCAAAACATAAAGTATGTAACTTTCCATAATGAAATCTGCCGTGCATTTATATTCAAGCATAAATAGCGTTAAGCATAACTGCACAGACGAGAGTCTGAAACTTCAGAACTTTCAGAATCTTAATTTGGGCTTTGTCACAGATTTATGTTCATGGTTTTGGATATACTCTTTAAAGGGTTGTAGTCACTTTAAAGGAAATCCAAGTTCTCTACCAGAAAAAGAACATCTATATTTTACTGAGCTAACACTGTTGGAAGAAGAAAAGTTTTCCCATGTTTAGGCAATGTTTTCCTCTTGGGTCCAGTGAGTCAAATTGCCATTTTGGCTTACAGGCCTGGCAGACAGTCAGAAGGAGGGCATAGTTCCACAGAAATTAAAATCAGAAAGTGGATGTTGAATTTCAGCTATTTATAGTGAGGATCTATTAATACCAAGCACTGAGGAAATAGAGAACAAACTCTGAACCCGCTCAAGCACTTATGGAATGCAGGTTCTGGAGCAATGTATGCACCACGTGGACTAGATAACTCACCTTGCTGAGAGCACCTGGCCACTGCATCTAAAACCACTTTGGTATTTGTGTGTGTGCAGGGTGGAGAGGTGAAGGATTACATATAAGGAAACTTGGCTCACTTTATTGAGTGTTGATGTTTTCCCATCGCAGTCTTAATTTGTCTATCTGTAGGTGAGAGATAACAGTACTCAATTTGCAAAGATGTTTTGGGAATGAATTAATATGCATAAAGTGCTCTGAAGATAAAAAGAGTTACTTTGTATTTGTCTTAGATAACAAAAGCCTTTGAAAGCAGCAGTGGCTTCACAGAGGCATTTTCTTTTTAAGTAGTGTAGGACTTTGACATGGTTGGTATTAGTATCAAGTGCATTTATATAAGTTCTAATTTTATGGCCTGCTTGGCTGAAGTTAAATCACAAGCTGGTCACAAAAGCATTCATCAGTCACATCTTCAAATTGCACAAGATAATCCATGCTATGGCCACAGCCCTGCCATCTGCTCCACATACATAAATGCCCAACATCCAGGCAGAGCCCACTAAAGTCCATGGCCTTTACTCCAACCCAGGGATGTCTTTAAACCAAGTTTCAAAGGAACAAACTGAATGTCAGGTCCACTCATTCAGGTCAAACCAAATTTCCCAACCACATGTGAACAGCACTGGTCAAACCCCACCTGATTCTAAAGTAACTTCCCTGGTCTAGGACCTGATGGTGGCATCCATACATCCAGGAGGAACACCTGCCATGTCATCTTAGAGCATTGACAAGCAGTATCACTACAGAAAGAACTACCTTGGATGGGTCAACTCTGAGCCATCTGACATTCCAGAGGTCTATCTCTACCTCTAGAGGTTTCTTATCTCCACAGCAAAGCTATTTAGTCTTGTATAAGGGGATAGAAGACGACCCATGTGCTTTAAAAACAGAAGCTCTTTTTCTCCTGTGATCATAGGTCTTCCCCATATCTGTGGGGAGGACAAAATACTGGCCCCCACAGCCTCTACATTCGGAATTTGATCTTCAAGAAAGCTTTGTACTGATGTCGCTTTCCATGTTGCATTTTCAATCTGAGTAAATAGCCTCAGGTTTTATACCTTAACCAATATGATGCCACTGAATAGCAAAAATCAATTTCCTTGAGAGATATAATCAACACTTGCAAAGATGAAAGCCATCCTAAGAATTAGTTTAAATGGATACAACTGTCATTATTTATTTCCAAAGTTTCCTTATAACTCACTTAAGGGATATGAAAGGCCTTCTTTTCTCCCTTACATGGAGCTTTCTCACAAATAACATTTTCTCAATCACAAATTATTATTACAGTAAATTAAACAGTTTTTGCTCAAAAACAGCCAACAAACCTTATTCCTGAATTTGGATACCTCCAATATAATATAAAAGAACTTATAAATAATAATGAACAAAATGGCTATTTTCTAATACAATACTCTGGTCAAGAAGGAATCATTCTTGTAAAGGTCAATATTTTTTACTGGGTTATTAAGCTTCTGCTGAGTTGTCAACTATAGTACTGAGCCTTATTTTTGTGCAAAGTTAGGGCTTTCTTCTTTCATTCAGGCAATCACTCAGACCTTCCACTGAGAAGAAAGCAGTTGTGCCTGTGCCTTTACCACAAAAAAATAGATGAGAGCTGGCTTTATTCCAAATATTTTTTCCCAGCATGCATATAATTAGTACTATCTATTTTAGCTTCATTTCCCCCCTGTATTTTGTTCTACATATAAATCTTCTTTTCTGTGTTTTTCTTTCATGGGCTGCTAGAAGATGTGACTGTCAGGCCCTCGGGTATGGCCCTCTTCATAATTAGTATTTCTGTTCTTACTACTGGTCTCATGAAACCCAGGTTTCAACACTGTTCAAACTTATGCAGTAATTTTTCCTGCTTAACCTCAGTTGCCAGTGGCCTGTCAGTGTTTTATGGTGTTAAGAGAGTCAAACTCTGGCTCCTCCTGCCCTTAGGTATCACTGGGAACGCTCTGCATTTCTTTATACATAACTGCAAGGTTTATTAAGGGAGGTATCCAGAAACAGAGACTTGCTGCGGCAGTCACTGTAAATTTAAGCCTCAGCATCTTTTGCATTATCATCTCGCATATATATATATAAATACATATATATATCTATGAAAACCAATAGTTCATTTGTCAGAAACCACCTCTTGCTCCAGAATGAGGCGTAATGGTGCTTCCCAAGGGAGAAATTACACAGGCATTTTCTTTGGAAACAAATTTCATTTGGAAAAAGAAAAATTAGTTTTTTCTTTTCAGTTTTGGTTGTTTTTTTCTGGTTTTGGTCATTTGTTGGTTTTCGTGTTTGTTTGTTTTGGTTGTTGTTTGGTTGATTGGTTTTAGTGTTTGGTTTTTATTTGGTTGGTTGGTTGCTGTTTTTTTAACCCAGACTACTTCAGTGACTTTACTCATACCATTGCCTCTCAGAGTGCTGCACAGGACCAGCTGAAAGGGTGATACAGAGGAAAGGGAAGAAGCAATATGGGTTAGAATTTTCTCAAATCAACTTTGAAATGAGAATGTTCACACAAGGGGAAACCCTCTGTGAAACTCATTTCAGAACAAATACACTAAGCCTGCTTTCCCCTTCTTTCTTTTTTTTTTTTTTTTTGCCTTTAACTCACAGAAACTCTTTCCATTTAAAATTGAAGGAGAGGAACACCCAGTGTAAGAAAATTCTATCCAGAGCAGTCACAATCCTGCTAAAACGTTCATGGAAGACTGTTGCCAAAGGCACTTCTGCAATGAGCACAGATAATGTGTGAGACCTCCCCCAGTTAGATGAGAAAAAGGAAGAAAAAAGAGAAGTGGAAAGAACTTAAGACAAGCAACAGCTCTTGAACTCCACTTCTGTCACCATGCACAAATCATGTTACTATCCAATGCACCTCTCCACCCAGCCAAAAACAAACCCAGCCCTCCAATAGATCCCATTGAGTCAAACATCACAGAAGGTCTGGAGGTGCAATCCTTCCTCCAGGCTCTTCCTGACCCATTTCTGAAAGCTGGACATTTTCTACCCCTCAGAGACCCTGCAAACAGCAGCCACCCTCCTGCCAGGGGCAAGCTCCTGGATCTCCTTTACTTTTTTTTCACCTCCTTGCATTCAAAGCACGGCTCTTCTACAAGGGAAAAGGATGTTTCTTACTGTAAAAAAGTAGGTACAGCACAGCACTCCCAAGCCAATTTTATGTCAACTTCAGCTCTTCCTTTGCTTCCACATACCCTGAGGGTGGAGATTTGCATCTTATAAAGCATTCTTCTACTGAAACTTTATGCGGATGTTGCAGCATTTCAGAGATGACTCAAATTTGTTGGAAACACTATATGGGTAAACAATATTTTAGCATCGTCCTCAAACTCAGGAAACAGAGAAAGCATCTTCACTTTAATTTTTAGTCCCTTTTCCTTTAATGTTGCTTTTCATTCTTAATTTCCTGTCTGATACATTTTAGACTTACAATTAAGGATCTTTAAAAGCTAAATGGTTGTGAAAGTCTAAGCTAAGTCTAAGCACTGCAAACTACTGTAAATAGAAGTAGACCAGACAGAATGGTGTTAAATGAACAAAAATGGCCAGTTTATTCACTGGAACAGTTATGCATTACACTGTAATTTTAATTGGAACATAAAGATGTAAGAATCAGTATATCAGCTTCTTTTAATTATTTTCTTCAGCACTAGAGTGTTTTTCCCAACCATTTGACTGCATGATCATATTACACATGTACAAGCACAGACTTTATGAATCCCTCACAAGGCATTAACCTAGGATTGTCTACAAGGACAAGGAAGAGTTAACATGGGAATTACTTCGATTTTAAAAACAAATGATGCGCTTTTGGAAACAAGAATTATTTAACTTTTTTTGCTTTTAGCATAAAGTAACAACAAGAAGAGTTTCCAATACTCAGTCTTTAGCAAATGAACATATATACTTTTATATTTTCTTCACCACCTAGAAACACTTCATCATTTAACCCCAAGAAGGCAGGACAACATAATGTCAATTCAACATAGGAGTAGCTGAGTTATTACAGCAGTAAACATACAGTATACAAATCTGTGTTTGTCACAAACTCCACCAATGTTAAAACTCTTTTGAAAGGAACACAGCAATCTGTATGGTTCATTAGATACAGAACATCATGCAAATGGAAACATTCAATAGATTACAAAAGTCACAAAACATCAGTTTTCTTTTTTTTTTTCAATTGTTTACAAAGGATCAAGTTAATTAACCCTTTAACAGTCAAACCACAGGGCTGATAATCAATAGGGCAATAACTAATAAAATGGACTTAATTTATCCACTGGCATAGCACACATAGCCATATCTGTGAACAGAAGAAATAATAATACAATAAGCTAGATTACTCTTATTTCTTGTTCATAGCTGATAAAATAACAACTCAGCTAGCAAGCCAGTCTACTTGAAACTTTTATCAAATCCTTCTGTCTATTGATTTCCAAAATATTTCTGAAATCAAGTAACCACATAATAAGAACTCAGAATACTCTAAGGTGAGAAAAAACATACTCTTATCCACCCTTTCTCTTACAGCAGATCATAATAAAACAAATACAGAGCTTCATAGAAAGACATTTCTGAAACACAAGGCTCTATCACCCAGAGTCTGCCTGCACATTAACTCCAGTCATGAAATGTAGGATTTTTCTCCTTTACTTTTTGTCAGTTTGTCACTTGGTTGCCATCACATTTCACAAAGGGGATTTTCAAGAACTCCACAGGAAACAGATTAAAAACCAATAAGGATTGAAGCCGTGCGCCTCCAAATGAAAGATACAGACTCTCTGTGATAGTTCTCTTGCCCTTCTAGCAAGAGGAATATGCATATCACACAAGAAATAAGAATTTTCTAGCTTAGTTAAGGATATGGAGAAGCTACACGATGTTAACAATCTCATGCACACATTTTACATTGCATATTTTGATGCATTTGTGCCTGACGGCAAAAGGCAATTGCTTTTTTACTTCTTTTCCACAGGATGCTTAATTATCCTAAAAAAAACCCCTTAATGGCTAAAAAAGTCTGAATAGTGTATATCCCTTTCAGACTCACTGCACACACAGCAAAGGAAAATTGAAGAAAAGTGATGACTGGAATTTTTAAAGAGGTAACTATAGCAATTATCTTACTTCAAAGGTAAAACATCAGTGCCTGCCATTCTCAAACAAACATTTCTGAAGTACAAAAGAAAGAATTTTACTGTAATCTCAGTGGATATGCATCTTCTGCCAAAGAAAGGAACAGACCTCAGAAAGGCTGATGTAATCTATGCCTGATGATGGTGATGATGATCAATCCAGCTACAGTGGAACTGGTAGCACAACTACTGACTTTGGCATTGCATGATTGAACAATAAGGTTGGTATCAAAATAAGGGCCTGGACCCTGGGAGTCATTCCCAGAGTGACAAGGACTGGGTCAGATTTTACTAACAGCTTACTTAAGTATTTCCAACGTAACTATCATGAGCAGCCTTCATAGGTGAGGTCATATTTCATGAGTGAGGTTATATTTCATAACATAATCTCCTTTATGTACACACATTATTATGGCAAATGGCTTAAACAATGTTATAATTTTTTTTAAAATAAAGAACAAACTGAAAATCATCTTGGCATTAAAATTTGCAGCGTTAATTACAGTTTCATTCTATGAACTCTACTGTATAACTATGGTTACGTTCATTTGCTGTGAAAAATGTGGATAGAGAAAGCACAGAGGTGCCAACCTGTCAATCAGATCAATCAGAAAGAATATCACTATTGCCTCCCTCTAGAAGGCAGAAAATTCTATATGATTAGCATGAAAAATGGTAATATGTCCTCTTTCTGTAAAACCTCCAGATAGCTTCTGACTGATAGAAAATATATTTCCTATACGATTACATTTTACAATTTATTTCTTCATCTTTTTCTGCCTTTATATTTGATTTTTTTTTTATTTCTTTCTTTTTCTTTTTTTTCCCCACACATTTACTATAAACTGGATTTCCAGGAGCAGATCATTTCACTGAACAAGGAATATTTTTTCACTACAATCGAAAAAAAAATCAAAATGCCCCTATTTTGACCTAAATGACCCTATTTTGAGTAGCTATTTCAAATCCAAACAAATTTCAAGGCCATCATAGAGAACAAAAGCTTCATTTCAGACATAAAAGTCAGAGCAGGATTTGAATTATTTCCTTACTGAGTATGACACATTGCAATGCTTCTGAGTATACTCAACCATTAAAAATATATGTATAATTTTTCTTAATCTTTAAAAAGCAGAATAGATATCAACACAACATAAATTCATTTTAAATGGGCAAAATATCATATTTCCCAACCCTTAAAAATCAAAGGTTTTTGTTTCTGGTTTTGTCTGCACGTAAATATTTCCTACAAAATCTCTCACAAAGTTTTATGTCACCAATCAATATGTAACAAAGAAGAGTTTATCATCTTAAGTTCAAGGCATGTATTTTATTTTGTACTGATTACCTGACAAAAGCTGTCCCAGGGACCTATATAGTTTTATAACTTACAATAGCAATAACTTACAACCGTTTGTACATTTAAGTTGGTTTTTTTCTAGTTCTCCTACATTTTCAACCCTTAAGTTTTGTTACATATAAAAAAATGTAAATTGAAAACTTAGAAATTAAGAATTTAAAACTTAAGAGAATAAAAATTTTATTAGTTCTATAAAATGGGGCCACAACTTCTATAGCATTGGATGCTGTTCCATAACCCTTGATCCACATGGACAAGCCAGTACAAGGTTTTGATTTCCCGAAGTTGCTCTGCAAATCACATTTGGATACAAACACATTTCTAAACTGTCCCAAATAACTTTGTATCTGTATAGAAAGGAAATGTATTTCACTCAATTTCTGCTTAACTAAAGTTCAGGGAAAATGCCTTTGATTTGGATATGAAAATAGGAAAAACCATTCCAAGGGCAGTCTGTGGTAAATGTATTCAAAGTGCTATGCAAATTCCTTTTCTTATTAACAATATACAGTAGCTGTCTTTGTTGGATGCAGACACAGCCACTGCATGATATTCTTACACCAAGCAAACAGGGTCAGGAATCTGGAGATGCTTTTTGAAGGCTGAATTTGCCTCAGACAAAATGTTGGGTTTTTTTAAAAATAGCAATCAAAATAGCAGCTAATCTCAGTCTCAGACATTATGATGGAGCTGAACAAGGTTTCACTTGACTTTTCTATGACAACAGGTTAAGTATGATGCTGAATAGTGATGTAAACACCTATGAGAAGAATCATGCGAACCGCACGGAAACCAAAGTCGAAACACTGCCGAGTGTTGTCTGTTTGATCTGATGAGAAGTGGATATCAGTTTGTTCCTGTTTTCTCTACCTCTGAATGTTTTGTTACAATAGCTCAGCTGCTTTGCCAAGGTTACATGACAGACATTGTTGATGACATAGAATATTTCTATTTACAGCACCTTTGTTACTGGTACTATGGTAATAATGATTTGTTAGGCACACTGAGTGGTCACCGATTCTCTCCTCTGCTGATGTTTTGTGTGTTGTAACATTTGGTAAGCACTGTTACTAAAAAACTGACTCCATTTTTCTCAGCTTCAGGCAGAATTTGAAAGAACTGTTCCAACCACACCTGCAGCAATTGTTTTTTCCCCAGCTGCTCTGTACCTCAGGCTGTACTGTGTTTCCCACTTGTATGTCATACGTGTGCTGCAGAGAAGGAATAAAGACATGTGGAAATATCTTAGACTTTCTTCTGTAAATAAATTAAGGCCACCTGACAAAACAAGGAGCCTGCTAGCTACCAACAAGTAGGCAGGTAGGCAGTGCTGCAGACTTGTTTTTCTAGCTGATGACCAGACGGGAAGCCCAGAGATGCTGAAACACAACCCCTTATTTAGCTGCTTGCCTTGCTGCCAGGTACTGTGCAAAATAAATTCCTCTATCCTTGATTTTGTTCTGAAACTCACTGCTTTTAAGAAAAAAACAGGCTTACTCAGCTTTTACAGGAAAGAATCTTTAACTAGGAACACTGTGCACTGTTGCGATAGAGTCTGCGTAGTGTAGATCACCTGAGTATTTGTCATAAACTGACATGAGCTAAGGTTCTGTGTCTGTTGATTTTTGGCAAGGAAAAAAAATGCACTACAGTAAAGTCCTACTCACTTTGACCCGCACCTGTAACCCTACCTGCATGAGTTCTTTCATCACAGAATACTTCACAAGAAACGCACACGACTTCACCATTCACACTAGCCTTCCCTGGTAAGGCCTCGAGCTAGGATCCTGAATATGGGAGCGGGAGGAAAGAATGTTTTTAATTAGCACACAGCATTTTACTTGTTTTAGAGTTTCTTTCTCAGATACCAAATAGAAAGTAATCCCAGAAAACAGCACCAATTCATCTACTGGTCTGAAATGCAAAAATATAATTACAATGCAAGCAAACAACTGAAAACAAATCAATACATTATCCTTTCATCTCCTTCTTAGGCTTAATAATTATCTTTCAGTGAAGAGCTAGAACAAAACCAGAAGCTAGTGTAATAGGAATTAAAAAAACAAGTGCATCAACAATATCAGTGCAGCAGCAAAATATACAGTCATTGTTAACATTCCAATTCAACCCATTTCCAACATTTTTGTGCAATAAAAATTGGCCATATGCTGGCCAATGCAACAAGCCTCTGTTTTATATTAACACAGTCATTCTCCACTGAACCTATTCCTGCTTGGTTTTAAAAAATAAAATCAGTTAAATACAACTCTCACAAAGAAAAAAAAAAAGACTGTATTTTATAAACACAAAATTCTGGTGCAAATAATGTAAGAAATAAATATCACACCCTTGAAGACAAAAGGAAATTTGAACTGGTTCCTAATGGCTGAACTTGGAGTATGTGAGGGTAGGATTTTTGTAATGTATTTTTTTAACATTGGCTTAAGTCTCTCATAATTTCAGAGGTAAAGCCAAGCAGCTGGGAGGAACATTTTTGTCGAGATGTTAAATTTCACTACACGCCAGTCGTGATAGCACAGTTTGAGTACAATCAGAGGAACCATAAAAAGTCTTCTTGATAGGTTGGGCTCTGTGCTTTGTGTTCTTCTTCTCAACCTTCCTTCAGTTGCCAGAGCAGGGGATATGAATCCAGACTTGCCAATGCAGCAACAAGGCAGGATTGTCCACCTGCTTGCTGGGAACAAACCCAACCTTTGTTGCACGAACTCCACTCTGTTCGCATTTTCTCTTACGTTGCATATGAAGATTAGGGGTAAGGAGGAGGCTTAGAGAGACAGTTGAGAGGGGCACATTGAGAGCTGGAATGTGGCTGCTCTTCTGGAAGAGCATTAGGACTGAAAATTAAAAAGAAAAGAGAAAAAGTGCTTAAAATACACAGCAAACTTTTTAAACATCCACGTAAATAGTACAGGGCTGGAAATGAAGGGGATGAAGCCTCATCTCTAAATCTGTATCCTCAGACACACAGTATACATAAAGAAAATCCTCACTGTGCATGCATTCAGTGACACCAGGATGCACATGTGAAGTGGTCCAGATATCCCACTTGCCAGTTCCTGTACACAAATGCTGTTTGCATGCTCTGATGAGAAACACCATGTGGAGAAAAGAATGCATGTGCGAAGTGGGGGAGCAAATTTGAAGGACGAGATGCAGGTGCCATCTTTATGTGAGTATTAAAGATTTTCTATATGCAGCTCATTGATTGTTTGAAATGAAGGACAGTGCCAGGATGGAAATCAAGTTTCAAAACTTTGTGAAAAAGTGATCTCTTACTGAATGGGACCTGTTTACTAGTACATCTGTACAAACACAGCGTAACCTTCTTCATCAGGCAACATAAGCATTATATTTTGTAATCAACACTCCTAAAGGGTGGGGATATTTTTATGTTTAGTTTTCTTTTGTGTTTTGTGCTGTTGGAATTCTCTTTGTTCTGTCATATATTTCGGTCATTTGACTGTTTTTCATGTACAATTTGTCTGATAACAGCCTTCACCCATAAGCCTCTAAACGTGCATTTGTAGCATTCACTGTCACATAGTGCAGAGAGGTCTGAACCAGCTTTCAGCAAATCAGGTGGGGTTGGAGTAGCAGCAAAGATAAGGGCCAGCTAACACAAACACACCCCACTTCTTGGTGCAGAGTTCCAAAGTAGCAAAACAAGATATCAAAACAAAATGCAAGTAAACGTAGTTCATAAAGAGAAGGAAAACAATACCACAAAACTCAGATCTTTAATGTGTCTAGGAAGAGTTCTTTCCTTAATGCTTCAAATGTTCTACAGTCTTGAAGTTATTCCAAGCTCAACAGTGTAACATATGATAAAGCACAATCATTTATGTCTCTGTCTTCAAGAGAATTTGCCTTTTCTGTTTTCCTTCTTTAGAAACAATTCTTTTACGCTTTTACATATTATCTCTGCAGCACAGACTATGGGGGTACTGGCTGAAGGAATGCAATTAGTCCATTGCTGGAAATGAATCAATCTGAAATGCCAGAGGTATTTGAAAATCTGCCGCTGGAAATGCCAGTGGCACTGAAAATGTCTTTAGTTCCACATATAGCACTTACTTCAAGAAACAGAGAAATGACGCTGTGTTTGACTGAAGACAGAAAGAAGTGTGTGCCATCACCATTAAGTTGTGGCAACGTCTACATTTTCAAATTAGAGAAGCCTAGGAGACTGTGACTACAATCAGACTTACAACTCAGTTCTTGCATCTCTGAGCTTATCTGAAGATCATAGAATTGCATGTCTTAAGTTAGATTCTGTTGCACATTAATGCTCGTGAAGACGAGTTTCCCAATTGTAAAATGAATGGTGAGAGTGAGTTATAGAAGTTCAGGACCTCACAAGTTTTGTTTTATTCTCAGCTGTCTGAGTAGTTCAGTCTTAAAGTGAGTAGTGTTATGGACTAAGACGTCTCAGTTTATATATTGATTTAGTCTAACTCTAAGCACCTAGGCATAAATATTTAATCTAAAATATTTTCCTGAAGTTTAGTAGTTGGACTTGTTTAATCAAACACTCTGAGAAGACATCAAACCTGTACTCTCCAAGTAATTATTTCCATGGCTATAACTATCCTTTTCTTCTCCCATATTCTGCCACATGCAGATGCAGACACAGAATCTAAAGAGAGATCTGACTGAGATTTTTCCCTACTCCACACAAACAAGTGTGCCAGGAGTGACTGCAGATGGACCCAAGAGATCTGTATTTACTCTCAAACTTATCCACTTCTCTAGAGCCAGCTCCTGGTTTCAGCACCTCCTAAGTTTTCAAGATAGGCTTAGAAGAAGCACTAGTCTTAAGTCCTTCAGAGATATAAAAGTGAATTACAATTTTAATATCATATTTGTGGGGGGAAAAAAAAGGAGGTGGTCAAGTGACCCTACAAAGACTGCCTTACTCTCCTCCCTGGCTGCCCCATTTAACAGGACTTCTGTAATTGCCAGAAAGGAACAGAAACTCAATACACACGTTCCTTCTGTGTTAGCAAACGTGTTTGTCTTTTGGGGCTTTCTTCCCAGCTTTAAAAATAAGCAACAAAAGATGTTTGTGCTCCGAGGGAGAGAACTGGTGAGGAAATGGCCATAGTTACAACTACTTATGTACAGCAACGGCCTGAAAGAGGATCTTTTGAGACATGTAAGATTCTCCTCTACACAAATATACACAACCATAATAATGTTATGGCGTGACCTTCAGTTCAAAGTCAGCCCTGCCTGTAAATACTGTGATACAAACTATCCCAGGCTATGCTCAGATTAGCAATTCTAAGCACTGTGCTTAGAATTATATTAATTTCCTCTTCATGGTAATTCTGCGTTGCTTCTTACTTTGAAATACAAGCACACTCCTGTGCACAGAAGAAAGAGAAAACTCTGTCTCACTACCTCCTTTTCAATCAATAACAAATATTAGGGGCATTAGGAAGAGAAAAAAAATTACAGGGCTATCAGGTACCTTTACAGCAACATATATAACCACATCACTTCTAGTCCCAGTAGATTTAAACCTTTTCCTATAACTCTACTGTTATACGATCCGCTCTTCAGAAACATAATACATCCAGTTCATTAATGCAGATTGCTGTAACATTATATAAACCAAAAACACATCAGAAATAGGGTATTCAGTGTGCTTTTCAGGCAGTATAGGTGCTCATGGCAGCAGGTCCTGGAGCTGAACTATCAGGCACATTGACAGTCACAGGTAGTAGAGGATGGCAGGAAAAATTAATAACACAAAGCAATAGAGTGACATGGAAGAACCTGAAGCTGTTGACTATTAACTGAGAATAAGGAAGAACATTATTACATTCCTCCCATGGGATATGTGCAGCTTTTAAAACATTAGGTTTCAATAGACATTTTTGTAAACATCTCTGTAAAGGCTGGTATCATTTGGGGATCTATTCATTCAATTGATAGATAAAGTCTGTGTCACTTTTTGTGTTAGTATTATTGTCTGGTTTTAAGCAGCTCTTTTTTTCACCCTGGCACTCAAAATGCTAATCATATATTTCTAAAATCAATTGGAAAATAGCATGCAAAATGCTTCATTGTTTGTAAGTACACTGTTCTCTGTCTTAACAATGGCATTCACAAGTAATATTGTCTGGCATTGATTGTAACAGAAAAATAATCAGCAATGGAAAGTATAAACAGACCAGTAATATTTTCAGAATGCAACCAGTAATATTTTACCTAATTTTAAATTTATTTTCCATTTTTTATTTTAAAAAGCATTATTTCTTATTAAATGTGTAATATTAATTTCATTTGAAGTACGGGGGGGTGGGGTGTGTGTGTTTGTTTTGGTTTTGTGGTTTTTTTTCTTTTTACTGATAGGTAACTTGGGTCTAAAGTTTTGGCTTCATTCAACATGAAACTGTGTGTAGCTTATGTACTGAAATCTATCAATGCACTGGAATCACAACTACTAAAAATTCCAGAGTTACACAGGTCCCACTTACAAATCAGTATATATGATTAGGGAATACTTTGTGAATCTACCTGTACTATGGCCAGGTATATGAACTAGTTTGATCATGATTAGACATTGCAGGATGTGGAAAACATCTGTGTGAATCACGCTGTTCCTCTTAACAAGCTTTTGTTCAGTCCTGACTGAAATGCCACTGAGAGGTCACATTAGCGCAAGGATTGTGTTAGAGACTGTAAAATACGTGACTTCAGGGCTGGGCAGAGCTTTCATTTGCCTCTTGGCATCACTTTGTGA
Source organism: Pachyramphus minor (assembly GCA_013397135.1). Taxonomy (NCBI): domain Eukaryota; kingdom Metazoa; phylum Chordata; class Aves; order Passeriformes; family Tyrannidae; genus Pachyramphus; species Pachyramphus minor. The sequence continues at coordinate 48,613 of VYXB01005994.1, forward strand.
TTGAAAGCATATGCCATACCTGCACGGGCTATCAGAGGATGAGGAAGGTGGGACAGGCTCCTGATCTAGAGAAGGATCTCTGCTGCATTTAGGAAATCTGAACCTCAGTACATCTAACTGGTTCTTTAAATGCCTTCAAATTTTATTCCATACCTCAAATCTATTTAAATAAATGAATCAATCTTTCTTTAAAGAACTCAACAATTTATGCCATCATGCTGGCTTGCTTTTAATCTCTTGCTATGCTTCACTGCTTTACAAAGCTGGGCAGCTCTGTGGCTGAGGCAAGCAAGGCAACAGTGTGAATACACCAAAAATAGTGTGTTGTTTTCACTTCACTAGCAGTATATCAATCTAGTGGTAAAAAACCCACAGCCACTTGACAGTCAATTTTTCAGCTGAGTATACAGGTGTGTTGTTTGTGGGATGAATGATCTGAGGTTTTTTAAAATATTAACTGTGTTTTAAATTATCAGAAGGTAAGGCTTACAGACAAATGTATGTCAGTAGTAAATCAGGTAGGTCTTCCATTCTGAGAAGAATTTTTAAAATTACAGAAGCAATTGTTTGTTAACATTTGAAGAGACATTAGTAGTAGAGCATATTCTCCACAAGGAGAGTAGCTCTGGAAAGAACAGAGTAGAATTTAGTGTTAAAATAAGGGTTAAAATTTAGTGTTAAAATAAAGCTTGTTGACATTAAACTGTATCCAAAGCACCTAATGATAACCTCAGATTGCTATGCCATCTAAAATACAGCAGACATCACTTCCCAGGCATTTTAAGGATTTTAAATGTAACTTGTAACTTTTTTCAGTGTGCTGTCTCCAAACTGCAAATCAGTAAATGATACTTATCAGTTATAATGAGCTTACCTCAACTTCTCAGGAAAACTTTCATATTACTCTTATATAGTAAGGAAGATAATAATACTTCCACTTTGTAGGCAATAAAAGAGAGGCACTAATGAAGCAGGTGTTTAAGGCCACCAAGAGACCCCCTGTGACTGATGTGTGGTCTGAAAGCTGTACCACATCCCTTCTCCAGTGGGCACCATGGCAGAATTCCCCACAGGAAGTTTAGCGTAGCACTGTGTGGGAAATAGTTTCATTATATGTTTGGCTATTTAGCAACTTGGTCACTACAGTTCAGGCTAAGGTCTAAAAATAATGTAACCTATTTCAAATGACAGCATCAGCATAAGGGCATATATGCTCAGAATGTACTGTGAACTGATAAAGAAAATTATTGTGTCTCTTTTTGCTTAGGTTTGGGTTTGTGCCTTGATTAACTCAGCCATCTGAGAGGCATGATTTGGCCTTTGCACCACCTATGAGCAAGGACACCAGGAGTTTACTTTTAAAAACAAGATTAAAAACTGACTGCACTGGGTCTGAGTTTCCAAGTCTGGGAGAACTTTCTTAGAGGTGTCTGCTAAAATCTCACAAATGCCTTTAAAATGCCACCTTACGGAAGGGAAGCCCTAAAATTTAAAGTCCCCCATTTAAAAAAAAAAAAGATGAAGCAAAAAATAAAATCATTACTATTTTGGCATCTTTGAGAAACTCTCTGCATTAAAGGATCAAATGAGGGCTGCAAGATCCAACTTTGCTTTTTTCCCTGTATTTTTACATGGAAGCAAGTGTGCGAATGCCGTGGCTCATGTTTGCACTGTCACCGCAGAAATTATCGCTGTTCCTCGAGCTGTTAAAAGTTTGCTGTTAGAAAAGTGTAGTGAAGAGCTTTTGTATCAGGAAGAGGAGGGGAGTCGCAGGCGTGCATGCAGCTATGTGCAAAGAGAAGAGAGTTAGTTGAGTTTACCTGACAGTCTGGCAATCTGGCCCCCTGGCTAGTTGTGAGCCGTGTGGCGGTATGGAGGCAGCAGGCTGCTGACAATCTACAAGAAACTGATAAATTAGACATATATACAGAGAGATTACAGAGCAAGGGGTTAGTAACGGTAGTACACAGGCTACGCATCTGATGGAGAGATTTAGTGAGGAATGTGTTCTTGGTTCCTTATCTGACAGAAACACCTTTTTTTTTTTTCTGATAACAGTAACTTTGGCTATTGCCTTTTTTCTTCTTTTCAAAAGAAGCATTTTTATTTGTTTTCCCTCAGCATTGGCAAATTTTTGTTTAAACAGACAGCAATAATGGGCTGTATTCAGGGTCTGGGTTTAAACCTTGTACTTCTCATTCTTCTGCTCGTGATGTTGTTTTTCTTACATCTAATATAACCAGTGTCAATAAAGCTACTCAAAATTCATCTAAAGAACTTATATCAGTATAACCACAACTACAGATGCCATCTCATTATAAGGTTTGAGAAAAAGCTAATAAGAAAGTCTTCACAACTTCTAAATGGTGCTTGTGAGACTGGTTTTTATTTTTGGGGAAAAGGGAGAACTTGATACAGTTGGTTTCACTGCTCTGTCTAGATTATTACACCAATTCCCTGACAAAGCAGTTTCCACATTAATCACTTGCAAAGCTGTATTCTGTTCTTAATTTATTAAATAACAGTAAAGCCAAATAATCCTTCATTGCTATGTTTTTACTGTGACATTTGAAATATGAAGACAGTTTTAAACACAATAATATTTGTGGGGCTTCATGAAAGTAGTTGAACAGGACAACTTTGCTTTCTAGCTCACTAGTTTCTACTGAGATTTCCAGATCTCAAGATTTGCTCATTTTCCCTGCAGCAGTCTGGCCCTTCATTCCACTGTCCGTGTGATTCAGATTGTCAGACAACAGAGTCATCAGGGTCCTCTCAAACATTAAAATCTATGGTTGAAATTCTGGCCACGTGAAAAACTACTGGAGATTATTTTTTGTCTCCAATACAATTTGCATACCTATCATCCTTTCTGACTTCTTCAACCCGATTCTCAACCTGATTCTTTGGTGGAATGAGGTTACTTTCCCCTGAACCTTAAAAATGAGACCAGGGTAACTTCATGTACTTGGAAAGAATTTGATTCTGGTGTGTTTTTTTTTTTTCAATTGGTTGCTACTTAAAGTTCAACACCAGGAATCATTTCTCTTTACAACTTGGATGTTTTCCAAAATCCCCTTCTATTCTTTCTCTCAATCAAGTGGAAGAAGGTGCAAGTAAATTTACTGTTGGGAGCCTTGAGATGGCACCAGGTACAATGCAGAGCAACACACATTCCTAGCAAAACTGAGCTATCATAACATTTCCATTTCATATCAGCCTAGAGTGCTTCTTCCTAGTTCCTGTGAAGATCTGTGCTGACCTCCAGTGGGTGGAAGCAAGTGTACCCAAACTGCTGGTTTCTTCCAGCTTCAGCAAAGAGGAGAAGGATTTGGCCTTATTTTCTAGTACACAGGTATCCATGTCAGAAAAGTATGTGCACAGATAGTGCTGGTACCATTGTGTCTGGAAGCAGAAATGGAATGAGAAAGGATACTCTGCCATTCTCTCATTTACCAGGGTTGTCACTAGAATCCTCTAGTGACTAGTCCTCTAGTGTATCTTCTAGCAGAAGAGTGCAAGAGTTAGCAGTATATTTGAGTCATGAATAGAAGAGTCTATCAGTTCAGCACAAAGCTCAATTAAAATAAGAGGTGCCTGGGGAACATACAGACCAGGCTAACTGCAGGAAAAAAATTATTACTGAAAAGTAAAAAATAAAATTAATGTCTTATTCTGAACAAACTAGTTTGCAGAAGTCCAAAGCAAAGTCATCCCTGACAGCTTATACAAGGTAGTTGTCAGTGAGAAAAGGAATAAAGAATAGAATGCTGAAAAGGTGTGGACAGCTTTCATAAGTACAGAAGATATTGTTCTGACAGGCTTTTCCAGAACAACACAAATGCCTGATTTATGATCCTATTCTCTCAAACACTGTACAAATATTTTATGTTTCGTCTTCATCTGCTACATTTGGCAGAATGCAGGAATAGCGAGCCAGATTCTGCCAGCATTATTCAAGCTGGATAGTAACTGTTTCGGTGAGAACAGACTCCTCTGACTTCATATGAAACAACAATTCTAGCTGGTGTCAGCAATGCTCATGCAACCCTGGCTCACACTCACATCAGGACCAAATCTAGTGATCCACGTGTCTTAAGATGATTGAATCGTGCTCCTACATCCTCCAGGAGTGAAGTTTTTGAGGATTATGCCAGGAAAAAGCTAAGCAGAATGCATATGGCTTACATAGACACATTTCAAATTCAAAGGAGCTTCTTATCTACTTATGTTCAAGTAGCTGTGCCAGAACTAACTTTATTTCTTCTATATTTAATCCTTTAAAGTATTTTGGAAGGTTTATAACACCATTTTCTAATGTCATGACAATCATAAAATGACTTCTTTCTACTAAAAAACTCCTGCTTGCATCAAGTCAATGATTGCTTCTTTCTGAAATACTGTGCTGAAGGCTAAAAGATTCAAAGATGTCTTTACCAATTCTGTGGTCAATGTCACATGCCATAAAGACAAAGTAGGAAAGACATGCCTTATTTTATTAGAAAAATAAAAATAAATTTTAAAATTCCATTGGAAGAAGCCTGCTCCCTGTATTTTTCAACTCTCAGGGACTGTCAGTCAAGCTACAGAGTGAAAGGACAGTTTGTCACTTATGTAGAAGATACTTGGGGAACACACAGATTACACTTTTTGGTGTATCTTCTGAGACTGTGGCCAACAAAATGATTAAGAAAGTTATTAAATACAGACTATCTTATTTCTCCATCATCTTCACTTACAGTGAGGAAAGAAACCACTTAGGAGCAGCAGCTGGCTGATCTCTTAAGAGTCCTTTTACAATTCTATGATCCTTATAACAAAGAAATGAACTTTAGTGATCATTTCAACCACAGAAGGCAAAGAGGAGCTATTGTACATTGAAATTCATTTGCCAGTTTTCACTGAATTCAGCAGGACTTGAGGCTGCAGAGTCCTGTGGCAGTATTGGACAACATTCACCATTGGATGTGTTGGAGCTTTGAGGCTTGTGTTATACATTAGTCCTGCTTTGCCTTTCTGGTTCTTACCATTTTAGCCATTTGCTGGCAATGGTGGTGTAAAGGGCTCAGCGATTTCCTCTCCCACAGATTAGCCACTGCTGATTTTTCTTTGGAATCTAACACTTAGTCCTAATCGGGCTAATCAGCTCCTCATGTAAGAGCATTAAAAAAAAATAAGCTCAGAGAAACTACATCTGCTCACATGAGCACTGAATGTGCTGCTATAAATTATCTGCTGAGACCAAATCTCACAAAAAAAAAAAAAGTATTTTCCTGTGCTTCCCTTTGGCTCAGCCACAACCCCAACGCATTTCCCTTGTGTCACAAGGTGTGCTCTGCCCTTCAGTCTGTGAACTGGGTGACTCTAATCAACACAGGTCTGCTTTACTGGGTTATTACTGCCTGAGAGATAGTCGTGCCTTCTGTTGACATCAGCAATGTCCCCAGCGAAAAACCTACGTGCAAGCATTTTCAGTCCCACCTGCTCAGGACCCAGCACACTGCAACAGGACATTTCAGCACGTTTTGTCACTCAGTAAATGACTAATCTCTACACAGTGCAGTCAAAGACCAGTACTAGTCAGAATCCAAACCTAAGCATTACATACTTTTAACTGTGTTTAGTTCATTAATCAATGAAAAGCTTTTTTTCCCCCTGCTTTTATCTAAAAGGGTAAAACTGAGAGTCAAAAAACAAACCAATCAACAGGTAGTGTTACATATTTAGCATTTCTGATGTGAAAACTTTTGGAAAAATCTGTTCTCAATAAATGAAAAGCTGTCAAGAAATGCTTATGACAAAATATGAGATTGAGGTTTTTTCAGTCTGTTAAAACAAACCCTCCCTAGAATTCCATGGACCACATCAGCTCAACAGGAACTCCTTCTTTCCTAGTTAGAAGTTCTCAAGCTATCTCATTTTGTGTTACACTACCCAATGTCAATTGAACTTGCTCCATCAAGTTTGAGGAATTTGATAACATGTCTATGAAGTTGCTATTGGCAATTTACTTGAAAAGAGAAGCTGTCTCCATTAATATGGTAATGAATAGTTTTCTTCCCTGAGGTGTCAATTTAATGGGAAAGAACGAGTGGTTAATAGCATGAGCTGAAAGTAGTGGGCAAAGAATAAATTTGTAGTCTTCTAGTTGTGCAGAGGTAGAAATAGAGCGAGACCTATAAAGACAATAAATCAATCCTCTTTGCTCAAGATGAAGACCAAGGAAAATTTCAAAACCAAAAGACAAATGTGAGATGTCAAGAAGAATGGGGCAGAGGGTACTAAAATACTTGCCCTCCTTGCTGAGATTTTAGAGATGCTTTCCAGCTGCAATCTGATGAGAAAAATACCAAATTTTCTTTATGTTCAGGGCTGATGAGGACATAAGTTTATACAGTTCTTTGACTAGCTAGTTTCATTTATAATTTATCTCTATTTTTCTAATGGATGCCAAGAAAACTGACCTTCCTCAAGGCCAAGAGGAACTTTAAGAGGTAATGATCATCACAAAGAACAGCTGGTGAGGGGACAGCTGTGACACCTTTGGAAAGAGCCACAAACAATGGCACAGGTCAAAGATTAGAAGAGCCTCTCCCTTCTCCTATTTCCAGGGTCAGTTTGAGTCTGGATATAACACAGTTACCTCTGTCCTATACACAGCCCCAACCGATCAGTCTGTCAGAGGCAAACTGTGTTTCTGCAGGTTGTCGCTGGAAGGAGAGGACTATAATGGAGCAGCCACAAGGATTCCATGTGCAGCCTGGCTGGCCTAACTAACCCCAGCTTGCTCAGGGCAGGAGTGGCTCAGCTTGTCCTGGCCCAGGAGCAAAACGAGCTGCACAGGAGGACTGAGCCATTGTACCACTCCATGAGAGCCAGTCCTGTCCTGGCACAGCTCCACACAGGCAGCTTAATAAAGGTCACCAGGTGCAAGTCAGCTCCAGCACATCTTCCAGCACCCAGATTACCTGGGATTTCCCACTGTTTGAGTTTTACTTCTGTTCCTATTAAACTGAATAATGGATCACTGACTGGAGACAGACAAATGTATCAGCCAAGCATCAGTTTCGCCTTTCTTCATAGTAAAGCTGATTACTATGAAATTCCTATGTCAAGTCTTCCAAGTACCCAGGTGAGTTTGTTACTTAAGCCTGCTACTCAGAGAAACTTGGTGTCTCAGATTACTTCTGATTGGAGAAGTTTTAACAACAATGAGTTCTTCTGCTACTTATTTCTTAGTCTTCTCAAAAGCTATTTGTAGAGTAAGACATGTGAGCATTCTGTTGAACTCCCATTATCTACCAATATCTATATATTGCCCTAAAGGGCAACAGACCAGCAGTAGGATGCATCTAAAATCCTCACCTCCTGTCATCTCCCCATATTCATTTTTCTTTCCTGCAAAGGAGGCCCAGGAATATCCCTGTGTTTCTACGCTCCCAAGTTCCTAACACAGGCCCTTCTTTTGCTCCTCCCCCTCACAGCTCTTTACCTTTAGGACAAGGTCAGACAGAGTTAACATACCAGAAGGCTTTCTGTCAAATGCTTCTCAAGAGTAAGAGCAGGTAGGGAATTTAACTGCTATTTGCTTATGGCGTTTCAGGAAACACTATCTATCTTGGTGATTTCCACAAACCAACTCACGGAGCATCACTAACAACTTCATGCACTACCTGGCACACAACACAGACAGACATGGTTTAGTAGGTCACTGGTTCAGTGGTTTTCCAGAACATGTCAGTTCTCTTGGCTATGTTCTAGTGAGTTCTTTCATCTATACAACAGCTACACTATATGGAGTGCATTTCCCATTGATTTACTTATTCTGCATGACTTAATTTCTGGTTTTTTAGACTTGAATTATCCCAAATCTAGAGGGCTGTTCCCCCATCAGTCTATGTTTCAGTGGTAATGTGTCTGCTAGCTCGAAGTACAGTGATAAAGTCATATCCCAGCCTTGCCCTTTCCTATAGCTTATATTAAGAATAACTTTTAAAAAATAAGTAATAACTCACCATTAATAAAATTAGCAAAATGCATTTTTCTCCAGTTAAAGACTAAGAACATTAAGAGGCTTCTTATCAGGTCTGTAGATTTTTTTCACATTTTCTATATCACAATGTGTTTGTTATTTCTCAAATGGTTTCTATGAATGCTTTAAAAAATTCCTCATTAAATCTACTGAAAAGCTAAATAACGGGTTAGTAAAATAGCAGAAATGGAAATGGTAGAAGCAGAAAAATATATCTTCAGTTCCTTTCTTTTATACAGTTCATAAAAGCACATTTAAAAAGGTCTGAAGATTCAGGAAATACTTACTAAAAGACACACACATTTTAAACATTTCAAAAGAGGAAAAGAAAGGTCTCAAAATTACATAAATCATCACACTTCGATCTTGTTATTTACCATGGAAACGTAAATCAAGGACACATTTCAGATGGTCACAAAATCATCCAGACCAAAAATGCTTGCACTATTTTATGGGGAAAGAAGGGCCTGATTCAAAATTTGAAGTCACTGGGAACGGTAACTTTAGTAGGCTTTGGAAGAAACAACATAAGTTAAAATTATAAGGCTCCATACCCCTAAAGAATGTAGACAGGGAGATACTTACAATCAATGACACTAGTCTTGATTAAAGAAAGGCTGGTGAGCTTACTCCATACACCACAACATCCCAAGGAACTGCTCTATTAGAGAGCTAAAATATCAACATGTCTAATTTAAACAGAGACTCATTTCAGCTTTGTCTATTTTTTGAGGCGAGAAGCCCAATGTTGAATATTCCTGTGCATTTTAATGGCAAAAAAATCAGTAAGTCATGAAACCACATTAAACCTTGTCATAAAAGAAGATAAAGATGGATGACTTTTCTTGCCAACATTGTCAAGATATTTCTATCTCTGTTTTAGTTAATTGCTGGAACTGGACTCCAAAGCCCAAAATTTTCATAGAAAACAACAAATATCTGGAAACACACCTTAAAGATTTGATGTGTCACCTGCATACCTGTTTAGTTAGAAACAACCAGAAGTCTAATAAGATTTTACTGGACAACTTCAACTAATGATGTCAATATTAACCATTCCATCCAGCAATGATGTCACAGCTTAGATACAGAGAGAAAAATGTCAATAGCCTTTTAATGAAAATATACAAAATAAGGCATGAGTTTCACTGCAATCTTTTTGTTTGGTTGGTTGGTTGGTTGGGTTTTTTATGCTTTTTCAAACAGACTGGAGCTTCCTTAAAAACAGGTTTTGTTTTGGAATTGCTTTCTACATGTAGTGAAAAAACATCAGTAGAAATTAAATTAAACTTGTAGAACTGCAGTGAATTCATGCCATAATAGCTAAATTATATTGAAGTAGCTAAATTATATTGATCAGCATGAAATGTATGGGTTTGGTCTCATCAGTGATAACGGCAAAGCTAAATGCAAGAGAGAAAAAGCACAGAGTGAAAAGGTCCTGTTCACAGTGGCACCAAGAGGTAAAAGTACATTTAGCCAGCTGAATTCTTCATCAGCTACAGCCAACTAATGTCCTTGGCAAGGGTACGGTTCTCCAAATTCAAAACGGCCTCCACAAGGACAACGTACCATGCTTGAAATGGCATAAATATGCAATGCTCATTAAACTCAGTTAAATGAGCATATCAGATGCAGGACACGGCCCTGAGAGCAGGAAGACCTGTACATATATCTGTATATATGCACTAATACTGCTCATTAAACAATGAACACGTATATACACAAATATGGCATGTTTACAAAACCCACAGAAAACAGGACAATGCAGAACAGAAAAGAGAACACAGATAATAAGTAAATAATGACTGAATTATCCTTTTTGTGAAGAGCATCATATTCAGGTTAAAAAAAGAAATCTTACATCTGATTTTTAAAAAAACCTACTAAAAACATATAAAATCCATTTTCCACAAAGAGACAGATTAGGTCAATATTGCAGGAGCCTTACAACAGCCTGATTGCACAAGCTCAGAGACATCTTGCAGGTACAGGATCACCATCAATGTAAGTACATTCTCAGTAGATAAAAATACAACATACTCATAGCCAAGGACTCAGAAGAATCATCCAAGCAAAGGGTAAAGCAAAGGGCAATCTGCATTTGGATAAATTTGTATTGCCAGAATAAAGTTGTGGGATTTTTTTTAAAAAATAATGGTTCTGAAGAACTTTCATGCTTTGGATTGCATGGATGAATCAAAACAAACTTTCCTGAGTGAACAATTCAGAGCAGCCTAACCTGACTAGTTATATATTGTATGTCTGCATATCTTATTTAATCACCTATCCTGCTTTTCAAGAATAAACTGTTTCACCTACTATACAGAAAAATCCACACTGTTTGGAACTCAGAATAAAATTATTTTATATAAAATCAGCATAGAAAGAGGTCTCTAGATCCTAGTCATGTTGATTTTCCTCTTCATTAATCTACAAAATTCCACCACAAAGGAGAAGTAAGAAATATTTAAAACTCTTCACCGAGTAACCTGAGCAATCATAAAGATCTACAAAGCACCCTCCTGACAATATTCCGTTCTGAGCTGTTGGTGTTCCTCAAAAGGCTTCTTTCATAATAATTTTTAAAAGAAGCTGTGCTTTCCTCTGTGTACAGATTTCTAACAGTCCTGGTGTTACAAAATTGAGAAGTGCCTGAAAAAGCAATGTTGAGGTACTGCCTCTGAGGAGTTTTCTGACATTAGTACTTAAGCTCAAAGGCAAAGCTGGAACTACTTTTGGTAAAATATTCCTAAAAAAAACCCAACAAAACCAAAAATGTCCACAGCTAAAGACCTCTAACTTAAACCCTTTTCAACACACAATGAAATGCTATAAAAACTTTATTCCCCCTACCTTTCCAATGGTGTAAGGTACAAGCCTACAGACAGACTCTGCTGTGCAGAATGGTGCCAGCCTGAGCCTCCCTGGTCATTTCCCCAAACCCTGCATCCAAAAGGGGAGGGTAAAGAGAGCTTAATTTCCTATCACAGGCTTCTACTTGTTCCTTCTGATGATGCTTTCCTCTATCTTCACACTGCCCAACAAGATGAAGCAGCGAGAAGGAGGAGCCAAAACCAACAATCTTGCCCCACACATTAAGCTCCACTTTAATGTTATTTTAAGAAAAATACAAAAGAAGGAACATGAGCTTCTAATTACACAGAGAGTAACCTTTTAGAGACTATTTCTGAAAGTCACATCACACCCTACACACCATACCTTGAAAAAGCTCAAAATCCAGAAAGAAAGAAATTAAAGTAGCATCAGTGAATTCCTCATCCCCTGAGCCAGGGGAGGTTAGCCAACACTTCACATGACCTACCAAAAGCCCTTAAGTCTTTATAACACTAAGGGCCACCCTACTCAGAAGACCCTCTGCTCCTTGTGCTAAATTTTGTTTGTGTTACATCAAACAGATAGTGCATTCCTAGGTTTCTCATCCATTCTTCACATGTTAAACCAATTCTAGCATAAGGGTCAATTAGCAAAGACAACTCTTAAGCAATTTCCCTCGAGTTACAGCTGAAAGATTCAGTTTTAAGATTTCTTAGGACCTCAGCATTTGGGTGATTGAGATTTTGCATTTTCATTTTCCTTGTTAGCTTTAAAAAATACTCTCTACCTACAGATTATGTAAGTTAGCTCTTGGTGACACCCTACAGGAATTTCCTTTGGGATAGAGCTTTTATAAATTAAGTTAAATTTTAAGGTAAGAATACAAACCAACAAACAAGAGCTAGTTATTTGTACCATATTGTGATTCACATCTGATTTGCCTGTAAGCATAGAGCTACAGCAGAAATTAATCTTGGAATACTTTTATAGTAAGAGTATCTATTAAATACTCTTAATTATGCATGATAGATGATGAATTTAGTGCTTGAGCAGTTGCTATACTATTATGTAGTGCTCCTTGTGCTGTCTTTATCTTCCACATTAGTCTCGTCTTGTGAGAATTAAATGTCAGGCTGTAAATCACTCTTGAAAGACATCTGAAAAGCAAGCAGGTTTTCAGGTTTAATGTGCTTTCAGAAATGAGCAACTCCACAAAATTACCTACTTCTGCAGTGGTTTTTATTTTTAAAGCTTTCAGAAGAGCCATTTTATGAAATGCTCTTGTAACAATGAAGAACAATAAAATCTAAACCCTACAAAACAAAAACTTGGGATTGCAGTAAACTAGTACAGTTCTGTTGAAACCTATGGGGCTAGCCTGGCTTATGTCACCCAGACATCTGACCTCAGCTGGGCTTGGAATTTGAGAGAAATGTGTCACATTCTAAGGCTACTTTCCTTTTTTCCATTTTGATAAAATGAAATATATGACCATACAGAATTCTCTAAAAGGAAAACGTTTGCCCATTATGATCTTATGATATGAATTCCTTCAAAATATTAAATGCTTTACTTTTTGCAGTGTTTTCCTGTACAAGACTTTAAATACCAGGCATAAACAGTAAGGAAAAGAAGCATCTACCACAGTTTGTTTTGGGGGCACTCCAACAAAGGAGACTCTCAGGAGGTTTGTTGTTGCTCCCTGTTTAAGGGATAATACTGCAGCCATTGGTTATTGTTCATTTCATAAGCCTGTTGGGAAACCTTTTTCTTCAGATGCATCATCTACACAGGGATCTTGATTTAAATTTAAGCTAAAATAGCACAACTTCATATTCAATTTAGAATTTCCATGCTAAAATATCTGGCAGAGAAAAGAGTGATGTCAAAGCAGATACTACAGGAGACCTTTTTGTCTTGGTCTTTCCTTGAAGAGCCTGAGAGAACCATATTTCATATTTGGGACTGTGGTATATTAAGATGCACCTAGTGACTTTATAGTCAAGGAAAGGTCATTTTTCATAGTGTTTCACACTGTTGAACAGAGCATTAAGCTGTCTGTATGCCCTGACTTTTTCATGTAGTTATGAAAACAAACACAAACACATGCAAAGGTAGGCTGGAATTGTGCTGGACAGGTACCAGCTGCTTCTGCCTATCAAAAGAATAAAGACTTGAAAGTGTTAAAAATACATCTTAGCAGAACAGAAGCAGAAAAAGTAACACACAGCAAAGCCAAGTGCTTACCATTACCTAGGAGAAATGGAAAATGATACTTTGAAAAAGGACTGAGTGGTATTTTTAGACCCTGTGGGCAGTTAGGAGCTATTAGTTCAATTAGAAAGCCCAGATCAAGTCATGCTGTCACAGCTTGATGTCAGAGGGACATGCATGCTGACTTAAAGGTGAGGGCAATCAAATGGAAATCAAGCAGGAAACAAGAATCTCTTTCTTGAGAGATCTTCATTTCAGCTCGTCTTCCTCTGAAGAAGGCAACAAAAGGAGTCCAGCTTTCCCTCTACTAGCAGTAGTCAAAGTTGGGGCCAGAGTAGCCTCTTCTGCCAAGCACCAAATCCAGGAGAAGATGCCAAAGAAAGACAGGAGCCTGCCCTGTATCTCCCTCTGACAACTGCACTTATTTTGGCTCTTGGTCTCCATCAAATGCATTCCCAGCTACAGCCTCCCAGTCCCCCCAACACTGGAAGCTAATGACAGAACAGGGAAGCCCGCACATAATATGGGTGAAGTATTCGTGTGAAGGAAATTGTTCACAAATTTAAAAGAAAAAAAAACACAAAACTCACTTCCATTTAATGTAGGTTTGATTTATTCTTACTCCACTCCTGAGGACTCAGCCTCAAGCCAAGCTACACTTTGCTCTGTAGTGTTCAAGTTTGGATGCTGCTCTTTTGCATCTTCTCTGATGAAGAAGCAGGTGTGGGTTGCTACAGAAAAAAAACTGCTTGCTTGACTGCACAAGTCATCTGAGAACAGAAACTCTTTCTGATACAAGGTTTTTAAATTTTCTCTGCAAAGGCAGAAGAATAACATTCTTCACTGTTCCTTCAGAAAACAGATAATTAGACAGATGGCAAAAAAAAATCCTACTTGGTGCATCATTCCTTTCATCTGTTAACAACAGTAAGAAATCTTCCAGAAACTGGTAAGAACTGAAAAATTCACTACTTAATCTTCAGCCTGATTCTAACATGGGCCCTGCTAACACTGGAATCTGAGTGCTCAGAAAAATCTCAGGTCTGAACCTGTCAGTCTCACAGGTTGAGCCTAAGTGTGATGGTGTAAAATTCTGACAAATGCATTCAGAAAGATGGGACTGTTGTAGATTCCTAAGGACAACTATAACATAAATCAGTAATACTGCCTCAAGACCCTTATACTCTGAATATGTAGAGATGTACATAAAGTGACAGGTAAGACTCCAGGCAAACATAATTTTCTGGACAATTCTACGTTTCAGGCTGCTTCATCCTTTGGCCTCTGTTACTGGGAAAAAAAACCTCTGTCAGTGTTTCTCAATCTGTGGTCTACACACCCATGATGTTCTATAAGATGCTTCTTTCCTCCCACTTACACCTTTTTCTCCTCAGGAGACAGCTCTTTTGATTTATTTTCTGCAACATTCCGTATGAAAATGTCTTGTTTAGACTCTCTGCCATTTTACACTTTTCTTTGGAGTGGGTGTTACTTGCATGGTTCAAAGGCAGCTGTGATATTGATGCCACTAGGTGAGAAATTTAACGTACTATAGGGTGCTGCTCAGCTTTCCAGAATAAGCATTTACTTAAGCAGAAATCGCTTTAGGGGTTTAGCTTCTGGTTTTTCTACTTATTCTTTTTTGTGTCTAACAAATTTCAAAACAAATAATGAAAAAACAATTCCCACCAGACAAGACTGTGCACATTTAAAGGCTAAAGGTTCTGCTCAGGTACAGAAGAAAAGTAATTATTAGCTTGTCTGTCAGGCAAAAAAAGATGTCTCAACCTTTGAAATGGCATTCCAGTTCCATTTCCTTTCTACGCCTTGTTCTAAGCGGATACTACATTTTGGCAGGAAATTAAGATCAAAAGCTTCCTGCAAAGATAAACTTCATGATTCAATTTATATAAACTAATCCTTCTGTGAGTTTAACATTACCCTTCAGAAAAACCCGACTGAGTGCTCCAGGGTGAGCAGAGGACAAATGCTGCATAGGCTCCTGCACGCTGCCAGTCACTCCCTCGCTGGTCCTCACACATCTGACTCCTCTGTCCTGTTGGGTTTGTGCCTTCCAAGTGGACTAACAACATGACCACCAGACTAAGCTCCACCCAGGCACAGGGGTGCAGCCTCTGTGGATGCCAGTGGGACTGCATCCACCTAATACCACAGCAGGACTTTCCCCACTGCATCTGAAACCAGTTTGGGCTGCTGCCAGCAGAATGTCATCTCCTGCCATGGGTGATGTAGGAGGAGACATTTTGCTTTTCAGGTCCCCAAGAAGATGCCCAAATTAGATTGCATCTGCAGTGCTGGGAGGGTCCCCTGCTCTGCTAACCACTCAGCACCACATGCATCCAAGGAAAAAATGTTTACCTGGTATGGCCACGGTTAACCTTTTTTCCTTGCTGAGACGGTGCCCATGGATGAATTCACTCATGGAAGGGGGGCCCCTCAGAAGATATGATTCTGTGGAGGCGGGATGAGGGGGGGCTCTTAATAATTTCTGGAGGTAGGTCCCTGAAGTCCTGGGATGGCTCTGATCACAAAGGGAAGGTGAGAATAGTCTTGCAGGAGATCCAAGAAAAATACATATGGAAACAAAAGAGTTTTACTTTAATTACCTTTCAATGCCTCACGAATGACAACATCATGTTAACTTGCTTAACAGGTAAAAACCAACTAGTGTTGCCACCCCATGTCATTTCCAGAGCAGGACACCTTGCCTGCGTTGGAAATACTCGTTCACATTAGGGAAGGAGGAGATGAGGTTGAGTTATATATCAGCATCCTGGAGTCGACATGTACAAGGTTCCCTGAATGTTCTCTTGGTTTTGCATTGTGATTAGAGCATATGAGAAAAGGGAATGATTATCTGGGCTTCTCTAACAGAGACCCCACACCTACAGAGCTTTGGCAGAGCAGTCACAAGACAAGAACTCACTGCTTGAACAGAAAAATATTTGCATTAGGTTATGAATGGCAGCCATTCCCCTTCAAAAGCTTGCTTGCTCCCATGTAGAGAAACTGATCTGAGTGAACACGTCCATATTATTTTTGAACTGATAAAGAACAAGTGAGCACCAGAGCTTAACAAAGAAATGCAGTTTCTTTTGTGTTAAGCACTGAAATTCTCATAGAGCACAATCCTTTTTTTATTTCAGATGCTCGTGACAGAAAACTTTAAGGAAAACTTAAGGAAAACTTGTTAAAGAAAATACATTCACACTTAATATTAAAGACATACAAGATGCACTGAGACACTGACAGAATATAGTTCAGAACACTGCATTAAGGAGGAGGAAATAACAGTGAGTGGGTGGATCAGAACCACATGTTGCCAGGCTTTGAATTTCATATTCACACCCTCCCCACCTCCTTTTCCCCAGTCAAAGCACAAAAACAAAAAATAAAAATGGAAAAAAAAAAAAAAAGGAATCATTATGTTTACAATTCAGTGAACGACTTTAATGAAAGTCTGGCTACTGCACTGTACTGTAAAGATCACTGCATGCATACCTTTTCCTCTGAGTGCCACTGCTGACCAGTAAGTTTGGTTGCTGTGGGCCCTGACTATGCAGGAGGAAAGTGTCTATGCTTGGCACGGTGGCTGATGCCTCCTCACTTACTTTAGGGCTGCCGATCTTGCTCTTTCCAAGCTTGCCTTTGCTGCGTCGGGACTGCTCGTGGTCGAACTCTAAATCCTCCAGTCGCTGGGTAAGGGCAAGTTTTTGCTGGATAGCCATGCGCAACAGAGAGTTCAGGGTCTTCTTCTCATCCTCCGCAGCTGCCAGCTGCCGCTGCATCTCATCCAGCTGTGTGACGTACTCATCACACCTGGGGGGAACAAACAAGGCAGAAATCTGGGGAAACGGTCCAAGAACCAACTCTACCAGTGAGCACGTTCCTAGGCTTCAGTTACAGAGGCAGATTCAGATCCAAGCTTTTGCTGATCCTAATCCTGGAAGCAGACAGCCTGAATTCTTCCGTTCCCACTTTGAACAGATCTGCTCTTGGATCTGAATGCCAACACTTCCCATTCAGCAGAACCTGTATCTATATTGACAGAGCAGTCCATGATAATGTTATATGTTTCTAATGAAGATAATAAGCAACTGGAGGGGAGGTTTGGGATTATCTGCACGTTAGACCACAAATCACAATTTTGGGTGCTGGTTCTGATAGTAAGTCACAGTAAGAATGTCTATTAATTAGATAATACAATTTTTCATAGACATTAACATCCACATGTTAAGATACCACAGAAGATACCGCCAAAGAAGGTTGCAAGTAGTGTGAACACAGTTGACACAACAGATTTTGGAAATAAGAAGCCCTCAGTTATTTGCCATTGTTAACTGATTAACAGGTACTATTCAGGAAACTCCGTATCTGGAGTTATTTAACATTTACTGTTGAATATTTTGGAGGTGTGCTCAGGTGTTCATCACTATGGTCACCTATTCCTTTTTAAGCCTCAGCCTCCTTTACCTGCATGAAAACCTCCCTTTTTGAACTCTGAGAACTAAAGCCACCTTTCTGATGATTTTATTAATATCTAAGACCAAATTCAATTTACTTCTGCTTTAAGGAATAATTCCTAAAGTTAACAGGAAGAGCAAGGCATTTCGATATGGTCTTAAGTCATATTTTGAAGCGAAATAGCTTCAGTTTGTTAGCAACAGACCATCTAATCAGTTAGAACCAAGAGCAATAAACGTACGCCAGCAGAAAGATGATTCAGAGATAGCAATACTGTCTGACCACCAGAGATTTGTGGCAATATCCAAGGCATGTTAAATGATGCAGCTTTTGCCAAATCTCCTTCCCACGCGATCTGTATAAATCTAAGTAGCTTTGCTGTGTAATTGCAATTGCGTAATGGATGAGGATGTAACTTTATCAGCATTGCTCACAGAAAACAAGCACAGAAAATTATTTTAGTTTTCCTTATCAAAATGTGTGATGCATTAAACTTGAATTATTGCAAACTGAGGGACGGAACTAATTTCTCTCGAATTTTAATCTTCCCCTTGGGAAACAGAAAGAAAGTATACTTGAAAATTTGCAGTTATTCTTCACACGCAGACACATATATATTGCACTCTCCTTTTGAATAATTCAGGCATTGGAAGGAAAATTACTAAGTCAGACACAGTTTCATCTACAGTTTCAGTATTGCCTTACTTTCACAGGACCTTAATAAGCATGACTATTCAAGCCTTGAAATAGAGAGATATTTATGAAATGCTAGTTGGCTTAAAGACAACTTGCACACCTATTTCTGCTCCAAGCCATGAGATGTCTACTGATGCTTACACCAGTTTCCCTGACAGAGATATTAGAAGGAAATCAGCATTCTGTAGATTACAGTAATTCCTATTTCAAATTAATTGACTTTAATGTCTGTGTTACCAGAGTCTTGAAGACTCGTTCTTGTATCCAGATGGATCCTGTATCTCTCCCGCTTTCCTTTTGTCTAGGAGACATCTTTTTTTTTCCCCCAAATAGTTTTCTGTTGAAAACTTTTAAAAGTAACACCTGGTTTGTAAAACAGCACAACTAAACAGTTAAGAGACATAAGTGCCATGAAGGTGAATATTACTAAAGTAGACTTAGACAAACATGCTTTTTGTTGCCTGCTATGAACTGTATCAAGCTGGCTCAAGAAACCTAGATAAACTTGATGCTGTTAGCTGGTCTCATACTTGAGATAAAACCTCAAGCCATTTTCCAACCCATCTAATTAATTATGTGTCCTTCCTAGAAATCTCCCCATAACAGGAATCCCACATTCTTGGCAGTTCACTGCAGTGTTTGGGTGGTTCCAGTCATCTGACCTCCACCAAAACTTGAAGTTTCCTATTATTTTTTGCAAACACACGGTCCATTGTCTCTGGGTTTTGTTGCTCAAGCTTTTTTTTCTTTTTCTGAGAAACAGTGTTCAGAAAGGTTAAATCTAAATCAGTCAAGTAAAGGCCATAATTAACTTCAGAAATTGCTGAATTAGCAGTCTCAGGTCTCCCTGAAGTTTGCAGCATTGAAGGTTATTCCATATAGTGGGAGGTAACTACTGCCTGCAGCCATAGCATTTCCCTTCACTGAAACATTCCTAGCTACGTGCGAGTGTGGGAGACAAAGAGAAATGTTTCAAATTAAAAACTAAAAAAGCATTACACACATCCATATTGCCTTTCGCCCACGTTTGATAAACATTCGTGAAGTCTCACAGGATATGAGGAAGAAAAAGGTTAGGAGCTCCTCAAAGACATAACTTCTGGCATTGATACCAACCACTGTGTTCCAAGCAGTGCTCCAGGATGCTCCAGGGCTTTGAACAGTCTTTCAGAAGGACTTAAATAGTGGTAAATAACAAAAGTTAAATTATGTCTTCCCGAGTTGGAGCCCTTTCCCAATTCTTCCCTCACCCCAGGACAGGTGTAGCCTACAAACGACTATTAAATAACCAGCACTCTTATCTTTGTTATCGTGCTGTCGACTTATTGCCATAGCAAAAGTCAAGGTTTCACCTATTTCCCATTTCCTTGTCTCAGAAAGGAAGTAGACAGACACATAAGCCCACTTATTTTGTATGAACTGATCCAAGAAGCTTATATAGGATTTTAAGGGATTTCTAGTTCCATCTCCCTCTCTCGTCTAGGAATGTAAACCAAATACTGAATCAGCCTTATGCGTAATTTAGGTAACATAAATCACAGCAGAGCTTGAGCTAAAACCCGGTGACAGTGACAGTTCCCTGTTGTAGCCATATAATCATAATCCTCTTCCGCTCATGAAAGTTTCCTCATCTCCAAGACCTGTCCAATCTTCCTAGTCCATCTCTTCAGCACATTTTTTCCTCAAATATTCATCATAAGGAAACATCTTGATGGATGAAGAATAAAATCCATGTCTGCAGTGTCAGGACTATGACAATATCAGAAGTAATATTTCCTGTTCTCTCCTTTTAAATATCTCTTTTTACACTAGGAAGGCAAGCATGTGTAGGGACTCAGTAAAATCAGCTTCCTGAATCCCTTTAGATTCCCTCTTTACAAGTAGTTCCTTCTCTCTTTCGGCATGGGACTTCCCTTCTTCTCACAGGGCAACATCTACTCTAGACTGGAAAATGAATGTTTTAAAGTTTATTATTTACTTTTCATTTTTCCCCTGGATAAGTACTGCTCACTGCTTCACACTCCCACAGCTCCCACCCTGGGTCAGCAACTCAGGGGTGGAGTGAAGGGAAACAACAGGAGGGGCAGGGAAAGCTCCCACTATTTTCTCTGGTCTGGGAATATCAGAGGCAGCTCAGGACAAAACAAGCAGGCTAAAGGCAGGAGCTGCAAATCTGACGGGCAACACATGGCTCTGGCATGGAATAGAAACTTCAGCTCTGCTTTGCCAAACTCTCGTATCCCACAGAAGAGATTTTTTATGTTGGTGTTGGGTTTTTTTCCCCCTGAGAGGTGTTAGGGGAAAGGGGAGCTTTAACTGTATTGATGACATATTCTTGACAGGTCTGAAGTAAATAAATCCCAGGAAGGGATCACAAAAGTAGAGAAGAGGGAAAGAGGAAGCTGTGGAGATCAGAATCATTTTTTTGGACTAGGTTAAAAAGCAGCGCCAGAAGGAAAAACAGAAAAGTAGAAGTACAAGCAGGACAGAAGGACTTTTGAGAGGAAGATGAACTGAAGAAAGAAATTAAGGACTGGAAGGATGGACAAGCGTCAGGAGAAAACACAGAAAAAAGGAGGGCTCCTGCTTTCTGCATAGGGGAGCTTTGGAGATAAGTGTTTGGAGATAACTGTTCAGACCAGAAACAGATGTCCTGTGCTCTCCTTATAACATGATACAACCTTTACCCAGTGCATTTAAGGAAGAAAACGTACAGTTCAGCACCAGAATGAACATCTATTTGGTGACCAAAGGAACAGAAAAGGATTGTTTATGAAAGTGAAAGGATATTGTTCTATCAAACAGTATAGGCAATCATTTTCGGATTTTTAATACGACTCTACTATCAGAGGGATGATCTCCCTATGCTACAAATTCTGGAGTAAGTACCATGTGATGCACTGTAACCATGGAAACCACTGTTTTATTCAACTAGAGATGAAACAATTGCTTTTTTATGCTAGAGCTTGCTATTGCATCTAATGTTACTGCACATTAGTGTCTTGTATTTTCAAATGGATTTCTCTCCAACAGTCTTCTAGAATATATCAGCTTACTGTCAGTTAAACAAATGCTTTTTGAAATGGACTATCTGGAATGAGTCAATGATTTGAACATTTAGGAAGATTGATTTAATTATAAAGGCCATTAAACTCCACGTTAAGGAAGGAAAATGAATATTTTACAACAGAAAAATCTATAGGAGCACACTGATGTGCAAGACCTTGTAGTGAATAATTTTTTATAACTGTGCTCAGAAAGTACTGGGCAAAACTTACAACCTCAACGGCAGGGATACGTTCCATAGGCCGTATGCTGAGTGTTTAATCACTACTGAATGGAGTTTACTAACAGCAGTAGATGGTTTGGTTGGGGTTTATCTCTGATAACACTGGACATTTATAAAGTGAAAATCTGTAACTCAGACTCCCTTTATAGTTCATAGAAGAGAAATAGAAGCTTCATTGCATCCTACACACAAGACATCTAGAAAAGGTATCTGGATCAATGGCATCATTTAAACCTAATATTCATGGAAGAGATGCTTCTGTCTCCCACCAGCTTTAGGATATGCCTTAAACCCACATAAGTCTGCACTCAGGATGCCCAAATAAGGTAAGGAGCATTCAGTACACCAGCAATCTAACATTCCCTTTAATTAACTAAGCAATCTTTGCAAACTACTTTTACCTCGTAGGTTGATGATTTATGCTCCATGCAAGACACTCGTTTGCTTTATGCTCACGATGCCACTCCTCTCCTCCAGAGTTAGCCGCCTTCCAGGGAGTCTTACAGAGTTAGTACATTCATGTATTTCCTAGAGTAATGAGCTTGCAAGTAAAGATCAACACATGCATTTCTAATACACACACAGAGCTTTCCTTTCTTGAGGAAAATCTTTAGATGCCAATGAAATCAATCAGGCTACCTTGGTTCACACCACCTGCTGAGTTGGGTCTTCGTTTCCATTATGTCACTACACGAACTCTTCCGACGATGAACCTATGATGAATTTGTACACAGCACCAATGTCACGACACATAAATGTCCCTTCTCCTTCCTTCCCACCTCTCCCAGCTGCTGCTGCCACTGTGATTAGGCAACAAAGGACTTTAGAAGGCTGGAAGTGGTGAGACAGCACCTATATACCCACTGGAGAGATGTTGACATGAGGCACAATGTGTTATCATTCGTGAACTAAAACACAAACAAGAAACCTGCACTGTGTTTGACCATAACGGGGGGAAAAAAGTCTTAGCCTAACAGAATAATTTCCTTAGGATAATAATTTGCTTGTGTACTTGTGAATTAAGAATTTATTGATGAAAATGTTGGATCTTTTAAAAAAATTATTTTTAGTTAACATAGTGTTAAGCTGAGCCAGGGGAGTTTTAGGTTGTACATTAGGAAGAATTTCTTCACAGAAAGGGTGATCAGACATTGGAATGGACTGCCCAGGGAGGTGGTGGAGCCACCATCCCCAACAGTGTTTAAGGAAAGACTGGACATGGCCCTGAATGCCATGGTGGTGTCTGGGTCATAGGTTGGACTCAGTGATCTCAGAGGTCTTTTTCAACCTACTCAATTCTGTGATTCTGTGTAAAACCANATAAGGGGGGGAAAAAAGTCTTAGCCTAACAGAATAATTTCCTTACGATAATCATTTTGCTTGTGAATTAAGAATTTATTGATGAAAATGTTGGATTTTTTAAAAAAATTATTTTTAGTTAACATAGTGTTAAGCTGAGCCAGGGGAGTTTTAGGTTGTACATTAGGAAGAATTTCTTCACAGAAAGGGTGATCAGACATTGGAATGGACTGCCCAGGGAGGTGGTGGAGCCACCATCCCCAACAGTGTTTAAGGAAAGACTGGACATGGCCCTGAATGCCATGGTGGTGTCTGGGTCATAGGTTGGACTCAGTGATCTCAGAGGTCTTTTTCAATCTACTCAATTCTGTGATTCTGTGTAAAACCAAAAGCTCCTCTGAAGAAGATGTGGGAGAAGAAAAGATAAAAGATGATTAATTACCGTCCTGCCAGGATGAACTGTGTTACAGAAGATCAGTGAAACTTATTTTGTGAAGGAGAAGATAATAAATTGAACATCACAGTGGGAGAAAATAAGAATTCATGCTGGAGTTTGGAAATTACAGTGGCCTTACAATTATTAGCACTGGATTACAGCATAGGCTGGTTGATGAAATAGATTTTGCTAGTGGTAAGTAATAAATCTCATTGTAATGAAAACATAGGATTCTGAAGATCATCATTAACCATACGATAGCTTTACAAGACAGAATCACTGCATACTTCTGAATGGGAAAATCAGCCACATAAATCTACTACTTGATTTCCACTTTAAAAAGCTCTATAAATGCAAATATACTGCAAGCATATATTGGCATTTATAACACTTTACTCAAGGTTGTATTGACATTGCTATTCTCCAGCTTTATTTTCCAAGACACGCAGCTCAGTAGCACTTGAAAGCTTGCAAGTTTTGCACAGTGTGCATTCTAGGACTCATTCACCTTCATCCAGCAAACCTCTGACCTTGCAGAAAATAACTGCTCTCTCCTCCTAAGCAGCCAACATACACAGCTAAGTCTGCTGTCACTTAGTACACACGTATTAGTTTTTACAGAGCTGAGCCAGACGGTGACACCATTTCCCTTACCTGGTTGCAAACATTGCTCTCAAGGATGAGAAGGTCGCTGCGTCTTCCTTCAAAGCCTTTAATTCATTCCGTAGTTTGGTCATGGTCTCAGTCACCATTGCTTTTTCATTTTCATATTTATTCTTCAAATTGGCTAGGGCCACTTCAGCTGTCTAAAAACACAAACAAGGATATACGCTTATGAGCCAGGTATCTGATAACAGCTAAGATGCCATGTCTGATTTTGGTTTTGATGTCCTTCTTCCTTCACAAAGTAAAAGAAGTTAAACCTGAACTTTGCTGTATTGCACACTTTAATGTCTTCTTTTAAGTTGTACTCCGTGAAACCAGGAAAGGGAGAAAGTAGACAAAAGGACAAAGCCCGCTTCAACGCACAGGCAACAGCTCAGCACTTTAAGTGTCTCTGCAAAACTGTTTGTTGAGGACTCAGGCAAGTGAATATGTTACTGCAGCTTAAGGAACTGCTACCATGTTGTTTGAGCTGCAGCAAACAAGCAGGTGTGTCCCCTGGCCATGGTGCAAACAGGATGCAGAGCACATGAGGCTCAGCCTCTGCAGCCAAGTAATGACCCAAAGCGTTTGGCCTCACGCCTCCTGCCAGCTGAGCCTTTCCTTGGGCGTGGGGACAGCCAGGACCCGACAGCTTGCTTTTGTGTCTGAGAACTGGCAATGCCTACTGCTGTGCAAACTAGCATTATTTTGGCAATTTTAACCACTACCAAAAAAACCCCCAAAACAACAAAAACCAAACAAACAAAAATCCCCCACAAACAAACAAACAAAAAACAAAAACAAAACAAAAACAAACAAACAAAAAAAAAAAACCAAAAAAAACCCAAAAAAAACCCACCACAAACCAAAAAACCCCCTGTAAATTACAATTGTCATTTAACACGAAAGCAAGAGGATTGTATTTGTCCTATTTCTACATTTTGGCTGGTCTTTTCGGGTTTTTTTTTCAGTTTCCATTAAATTTCTTTAATTTAGTACCTTACTGTTTTTAATACTTACATTTGTCTTATCCTTGCAAGAGTTCAACTTTCTGCTTTACCTATGAGTTTAGTATTATTTTGAAGTTATTCAAAATACATAGTTTTATAGAGGCTTTATAACTACTGCTGCTTTGAGGCATTTTAAATTATCACTTTTGAATGAGATGAAGGAAAATTTATTTCCTTTTACATTTACTCAGAGAGGGTTATGGTTGTTTTTTTCAATTTGTTTAGTGCATAATAAGTTACAGCATTTCATACAGGCAATCAATTTCCCCTGTTGATTTTGTGGATTCTTGGATCACCACCAGGGGAGGGAAGTGCAGGTGAACATTAGTTTAAAGCAATCAGCAAGGGAACAGGACAAAATATGATAATGGCCAAACAGTTGGAAACCTATTTTTAAACTCAGTTTCCTGAAACTCAATAAATTTCCCGCCAACAATGTCTCTTAACAAAAGGACATATTAGAATCTCCTACCAAAATACAACTTTATTCATTTGTGTTTGAAGAAATAGCACAGCTAGCAATGGCAGCATTAAAATAATTTTTTTAATTGTATACTAACCAGTAATGTCTTCTCTGCTTTCTCTTAACTTACATTAAGAGAAGAGATTTTAAAAAGTCACTAGTAGTAACCACCTGCCACTTTAAATAGATTCATTTTTCCAATCTAAATTTGAAATCATCAACAATACATGTTAAAAATATCAACCACTTAGGGATATATTCAAATCATTAGCTTCTTTTAACCTTGCTGATATATGCTTTGGTACAATGTAGACACCATCCTATGCCTTGGCAGGATAAAGAAGAAATCATCAGCTTTCTTTCTGTTTTCAGCCATGATCAAAAATGTACAATCATATATTAACATACAGAGGAAGGATTAACTATGTTTAATAAATCCACTTTTTCCAATGGAAATCCAGGAAATAGTGCATCAGAGGAAAAATTCCTATTTAACAGATATGATTAAATCAGATTTGTTTGAATTTTCAGGTCACTAATGAGGCAGAAGTGATTTATGAAAGCACAAGTGAACTCCATAGCTCGAACTGATTTCTGCTTTGCCCCTAAAGCAGGAATTCAGATGTCTTTGCTTTGTAAGAGAAATACAACCTCATATCCCTTTAACCCATCATACCTCATCTTCGAACACAGGATTCATGTAAAGATTTTTTGTTGTTGTTTAGGAATGCAAATGAGTTAAAGACGTGTACCACCTAATGCTAGTCTTATTTATATTTTTTTTTATTGTTACATGATTTCAGCAGCTGGATTACATATTCCCTGTAAATCCAGTAATTTACACATCACTGAAACTCTGCACAATGATCAGACAGACCATAATCCTTACATTTTAGTCTGGATGTCAGGGTAAGTTAAATGGACATATAACACTACTGGATGAAAAATAACTTAGAAATATAATTTACTTGGTGAATAAAAGTTACAGAGGAAGGACTGTGTCAAATCTTCAAACCTTTTTCCATTCCTATTAAATTTTCTCATAAAAGAACACATAGAAAACAAAGCATAAATTTAAAATCTTATGGAAAGTGTTTCATGGCTCTCCATGCACCAGCCAAGCTTTTGAGCACAGCCCTGTGCAGGCTGTCAAGGGTCTCCCTTCTGAAAGCCTCCCAAGTGAAGAACAAATGGGCAAAAGTGCTCTGCTAGAGAAGCAAATAAAACTAACAGAAAACGTGGTTTTACAGCAAGAGAAAGAAGGGGGACACAAGCTGAGGAAGCTGCAGCTGGAAACCTGCAGCCAGGGCCAGATGAGAAGTTGAGGAAGTCCTTGTAAGAGCCAGTGGGTGCTGGATGGTGCAGATGCTCAGGTTACCCACAGCTCATGGGTTTGGGACCTGGATGCTGACTGAAGCCAATTTCTGTCAGACTCCTCAGTTCAGAGGCTGCTGTTTTACAATGCAGCCAAGTCAATCTATATTGGCTAGCTGCCACCAGAAAAGTAATTACCCAGCTTTTCCCCATCCCTACCCTTTGCACACCTGCTGGGTTTTTCTTTTTTTGTGCTTACTGTGAGCCAGTTTAGGGAGCCTGAAGAAGCAGAAAACCTGCCTGAATCACCCTGAAGCCAGAATGTGTAATGGGGAGTGGGGCTGAGGGTAGAAGAGGAACTCAGCCTCCATATTTTGGAGACACCTATGTGTCTGGTCACCTCAGCTGGACTGTTGGCCTGTGCCAAGACCAACAGGGACAAAATGAACTGAAGCCACAGCACCAGCTATTGTCGATATTATTTCTATTTGTTCCCCACCTCAGCCAATCTCCAAAATTGTACCCATTGAGCCATATATGTACAATTGTGCCTGAAGCCAGTTCTGTGGAACAATCTAGATTTAGATAATCTAGCATACTGCATTCAGAGAGTGCTCAGAAAGGAAGGATGGGGCAAACAGGAGTCTGCATCTCCAAGGATGCAAGGGTGCCAGAAGGAAGCAGATGCCCAGAACCTGTCTTTGTTTGTAACAGCTCTTTCTGAAGCATTTGGTTTCAAGCTGCCGTTAAGGACAAAATTCTATCAGAAAAATCAGAGAACTTTGTTCCACATAAAAATGCAACCTCTGATCAACAAACAAGGAAATGGGGAGCAAGAGAAAAAAGATGAAAACACAGAAAAAAAGGCATGAATACTCTTCACTGAAGTAAATAATGCAATAAGACACCAGAGGTGCTAATGACACTCTTGTCAGAACGGTCATGCTGAGGAAATGGGCAAATGACTCCTCAGCCTCTCAGTGAGTCGCCTGCAGACATAGGATTAATGCCTCACAGAACATGTAGTGTTTGCAGTGCAGGAGAAGTCACCTAGAATTGACAGCAAGGCTGGGAGGGAGCAAAAAGCTCCAACACCTGGACTCCAGCAGGGTGTGAAATGCTAAAAAGGAAAAAAGATTGCTGGGGCACGCAGATCATAGGCCCCCTCCCTGTCCCCAAAAGCCAGCCATGGAGCTGCATAGGCTGAGGTGAGCACACACCTGAGCACCAGGGCCCCAAGCACTGCCAAAACTAACTGCATCCTTTTTATTCCACTCCTTTATCCTAACAGAAGAGACATTTGCCCAAACTCTGCTGCCTAAAGGTTGCCACCTTCATCCTGAAATCCAGGAACAAATCTCATTTTCTAAGATGATTTGGTATCCCATTTACTTTGCATCAGCAGCGTGAGAAAGCAGACCAACTAAAAAAATTGTTGCTGAATGAATATTAAATCCTACAGTAGTAAATGCTCTCTTTTTTTCACACAAGAAAGCAGAAAACTAGCCTGTTATTTTAGTGCTGAAATTGCACATGGTACTGGATCTTTTCACTGAGCCTCACTCTCCCAAAGAAATTCTACTGTATCCTTTCTATATAATATCAGGGCACTTGTTTGTAGATAAGATTCTGTATGTCTGGGGTTATCAAGTGTTCTTTTCTGAAGGACTTTTACAAGCATCTCAGTTATGGGAGATAACTCAAAACTGTTAACAGACACCATAGTTACTGTCAATGCAGTTATGAAAATCTTGCTGACTCAACTCCTTCTCATAAAATTATTTACCTATGAAAACAACCAATCAGTTCTCCATCAGAACTTCAGGATATTAAATTCCCATCACAGCCAGCTTTGCTTTCTGATTGCTATTAGAAATCGAAATCAAACCCATTATTGAACTGGCCCTAAAAGTTATAGCATCATTATTTTGATATTACTTCCTTATTTATACTACTTGTTAATGTTTGCTCCACCAACCTGGTGCTGACATGGTAATTATGGCTACAAACAAATGGACACATAAATCAAGACACAGTAAGCAAGCAAGATAGCAAGATCTTGGTGCATTGCTTTCTTGAGTAATTGATTTAATAATCCATTTTCCCAGTCTCAGGTTTGCAGCTTCTTAGAGCAAATCTTGCTCTTTCTTTATGTTGCAGAGTTTTGTGTAGTCTTTTTTAAGCCCAGCCTAAGACTAAAATGCTTATTTGACAATATTACTGGTGGTAACTAGATAGAGCCTGTACTTCCCTAGTTGATGGTGTTTTTTCACTTCTTAAGTACAGTCCAAAATATCAGACCCAGGGTCTGCTGCTGGTCTTCACTCTCTTGCCCAGACCTGAAAGGTGAGATGCTCTAGGAAGGCCAGGTCTTGCCATTTTTACAGTACATCTGTCTGTGCTCATCCTCCTTTCCCATATTACTTCAACTAAAGAAGCTTCACCTAAAGTGTCTCTGTCCAGAGTGCTAACAAATACAAGTGTTTTGTAATAGTATTGCTACAGAGCAAAATGAGATGAGATGAGATGTGGCTGCTCTGGAAGCTGAGGACGGGCCAGGTTATCTCTTTGAAAGGACTCCCTGCAGCTCTGCCCTGCTAATTTTGGCACCAGCAGTGTCTTACAATGCTGTGTAAGAGATGAAAAGACATAGTTTCATATTAATGTCAGCTTTACTGGGACTCAGGGAAGGCTTTTATTTTTTTAAAAAAATAATAACTCCTGTGGTTACAGAGAAAACGTGAAAAACTGAACCAAAAGTCCTCTGTAGGTTCATCTAAACTGAAACCCACAAGGGAAAATTATCCCCAGCCTATTGCTGCTTAGAAACTTA
Source organism: Pachyramphus minor (assembly GCA_013397135.1). NCBI lineage: Eukaryota > Metazoa > Chordata > Aves > Passeriformes > Tyrannidae > Pachyramphus > Pachyramphus minor. The sequence goes on from VYXB01005994.1 coordinate 78,167, forward strand.
TTCATTTGAAGAGGAAGAGCTCAAGAGAATGAATCTTAACTTATGGTTTTTTGAACATGAGATGTAATCTGGGTCCTGGGATACACCCACCACTTGAGGCTGGCACTCTCCCCACTCTAACTTTAAATTTCTCCTTCCCTTTATGTTATTATGTCTTTTAACTTGAAAGTTTGAGGAAGTTGTTTTTAGGTTTGTATGACAGTACTGCACGTTTCGGTGGCCAGTTGTACAGTTACTAATATCTGTGCTGCTATCCAATAAGTAAAAGTTTAGTTAATAGAAGCTCCTTTGTCAGCAAATCTATCTTTCCCATTTCAGTGAGCACGCCTTAGGATAATGCATTATTTCTGACAGCAATAAAAAAGTGAGACTGAGCCAGATTTTCTGGTAGTAGCAAAAAATAAATGATAGCTCTACGCTAATGGGAAAAATCTTTAATTTGGAATCACATAATCTAAACCCATACACATCAATTCCATCTTAATTACATTTTAATTACATGGAAAACCCACATATAATTGCTCAGAGCTATTATTGCTTAGCTAGAGATGGAATTTAATTACTTGAGTTAATATTTAACATGTGTTGTATCAGAGGGGGGGAAATGCTATAAAAGACTCAATGTATGTTGAAATATTGCTGCAATTTAAAAATCCCCAGTACCCTAGAAATGCAGTTACAGATGCAACAATCAATTAAACTCAAAACTGTAACTTCAGAGTAGTTGACTATCGGGAATTTCAACATCCCATCACTGTCATCAGCTAACAGTATGCCAAGCTGTTAACCAAGATTCATGCCCCCATGTGGTGATCACTAAAATTTTTAGATGAGAAAAGTCACAGGCAACCTGGAACAATGATGCTGCAGCCTCTTGCATTCAGATGAGAAAAGCAGAGCTGAAGTGCTTAAAGAGGAGGCAGGGAGGGAGGGAGGCAGGGAGGGAGGGAGGCAGGGAGGGAACAAAGGTCTGCCCTTGCCGTGATTGAGTGAGAGGCTAAATAACCCGTGAGCAAAACCTCGCCTCCAAAATACTCCTGGGAGATCTTGTAAGTGACCCGTGTGAATAACAGACTTCTCTGGCTGCTTCATGAACACCTTACCTGCTTGTTGGCTTTCAGCACTGCTCTCAGGGTCGCGATCTGCTCTCGCTTTGTACTCAGGAGTGATTTCAGTTTCAGTATCTCTTCCATTAAGGCCTCCTTGTCCTTATCGATCATGGGCGCCAGCTCCCGAGCCGCAGCCCGCTGGCGCGACAGCTGCAGCGACCGATCCACAGCCTTCTGCAAGTGCTTGATTTGGTCCCTTATTATGGCATTGAGGTTGTAGATGTTCATAGGCTCCTTGCGGATGTCACTGGTGTCAGAGACGGGGGAGGAAGGAGGGGCTGTGATGACAGGAGAAATGGAAGGTGTTTTTGTTGGGCTCTGTTCCTTGCCGGGCTCTGGGGCCTCTTTAGTCACCTGCTCGGTCGGGGTCCTGGCTTCTACGGGTGATGCCACCCCCCGTCTGGCAAGTCGTGGGGAAAGGAGACCTCGAGGGTCGTCCGGTCCTTTCAGGCTCCCGCTGCGGGTGACTCTGCTTTGCCTGTAATAGTCCAACATGACCCTGTTTGGTGTCTCATTGTTGCACAGGCAGACGTGATGGTAGAGCTGAGCCAGCTCCTCACTAAATGTCACCAACTCGTCCTGGGCAGTGTTGAGGGTATTGTGGTTTTCATTTGCTATGCTTGTCATCCTTTGCAACTCCTTTTCCATGTGGACCATTTTTTCCTGGCTTTCCTTGGTCGACTTCTCCAGGCTTGTCACCTGCTCATCATATGTCTGGATTCTGCTCTCGTACTTGGCCTTCTCTTCAGTGTAGTTTTCCACGTACTTATTATATTTCTCCTTTAAGGCTTTGATTTCTGCTTTAAGGTCTATCACCTCAGTAACAGCTACTTTGTATTTACATTCTAGGATCTCCAAGCCATTGATGTCCACTTCGTAGTCGTGTGCTTCCTCGCCGGGGTCTCGGCCTTTCTCACAGCCGAGCTCAGCTTTCAGCTCCTTGTTGCTCTGCAGTCCCCTCATGGCATTCACGTGCTCCGTGAGCCTGTGGACTCGCTCGTGTTGCTCCGTCAGGGCTCCCTTGGTGTGCTCCAGCTGCGTCTGAGACTCCTGAAGGTTGGCCAGGAGAATGGCCTTCTCTCGCTCCACCTGCAACAGAGTCAAAGTAAGAAACCCAGCATCTCATCCTACCCATGCTGAATACCAAGCTCTGAAATCCCATTAATTTCTTCCATTCCCACAAGGTGTACACAATTTGAGTGCTTTCAAGAGATTTTAGCCTTATAAACCTAAACCATAAAATTAAGTCATAGATCCGTGTTACTCTCAGAGGTTTGGGAAGTCCCAGCCCCTGCTACAATTTGCAATACCACTAGGCCACGATTTTACATGTTGCCCACTGAAGAATTACTAAACACTGAGTGATTTATTAGGACATATGTTCCCTGAAAACAGGAACTGCATCACTGTCAACTATAAACCATTCTACTGCTACATACACATTTCCCAATGGAGTTTGAATTTACATTTCCCTTTAATAATTTTACCAATCCTTCAAAATATTCATTTATATCTTCGAACTGTTGCAAACTTTCATTACGGCAAATATAGTAAACAAATAGCTGTGTACATTTCTACAGATTAAATAACCTACTGTGTGGAAATGTAACACAGATCAGGAGACTGAGCATGTGCTACTCCCAGGACTCCCCATCCCCAGCCACTTAACTGTAAGTGAAATTCATCTGTTTAAGGCCAAACCAGGAAAAGCAGGACTTTTGGTATAACTAACAAACCACTGGTTCTGACTTAGTAAGTTCCTTTCTGAATATCCACCTAGAAATGTGGATGTTAAAAAAGAAAAGAGGTCATGGAGGACATCTTTAGAAGTTTTAATGCATAGCATCTTAAAGTAAGTGAACAAGACAAACTTAAAAGTTTGATCTGCTCAGGTATTCACTACTTGTGATTACACCCCTGAAAGACTCGCATTTCAAGTTTTAATGTAATGCTCCAACTTTTTTCCTGTGCCTTTACCCTGTTCTGAGTTGTGAATTGGAAAGCAGAGGAAGGTATATGGAGACAGGATCCTTCTTGCTTTCATGGCTTTTGCATAGAATCCTGGGTCTATCTAGTTTACTGCTCTTTCTCTGCCCTGATTGCAGTATCTCAGCCCTGTGTTTACACATGCAGTGAAAATGGCATTTTCCACATTCCCTTTATGAGTGGTGGAATTACTAATTCTAAGAATTAAAAGCTTTCAGTTCTGAAAAGAATCTTTAAAAAAAAAAAAAAACCAAACCTTTCTTTCCCTATCAGTGGTATTTGGAAGAGAGTCAAATTAGCCCCCATGAATCTTAGTAAAGGAAAAGAAAAGCCTTTTAGAATCTGAGAGGATATTAATGCCATCTCAAAAAACGTTCCAAGCGGTGATTCAGGCTCCTGTTTTCTCAAAACTAGGCTTTTGAGCAGTAGCTGCTGCTCAGAAGTACTAAGACATTAAAGCATATGGTGATCCCCTGGTTTTACAGACAGGCTTTCAAAACATGGCCTCCACTAGAATCTGAAATCAACTGCAGGCAGAAAGTGTATGAATAAAAATAAAAGCCATGTTGAAAACATCTAAAAAATCAGCCTAGCTTTTTTTTGTGGACAGGGGACTGATGACGTAAAAATTTAAAAAACAGGGCCAAACCACATTATTATTTTATGTATCAGGAAGAGTATATCTCCTTAGATATAAGGTGCTCTATTTTTGGAACTACATAGTCTATGCAGATGAGGACAGCCAGGAACCACAAGTCTTTTCTATTTCTTGTTCCCCTTTTCTATTTGTTGTTCCCCCGTTGCTGTCCCTGTGTGCCTCCCACCCTCATTGTTGCTCAGCTCCTCCTGCCATGTCAGTCCATTCTTGTTGAGAAAATCCAAACTATGGCAAAATTCCCTTTTGCCAAACGCACCTTCTTAAAAGGTGACCACTTCCTACAGATCTCTTGGTGAGATCTGTCCTGGGAAACCTGAGAGATCAACCCAGCAGAAATCTCTCCACTAGTTTTCCTGGGTTCTTTTCCACTGAGCTGCCTGCAGGCCTCAGTGTTAGATACATTACACTTGTCAGATAATGAAGGTATTTATCCCTTCAGGCTGCTAAGGTGAGCAATGCATATTCATGAAAAATCTGTGTTTTGGTTACTTTAAAGGACCATCTCACTTTACAGTGAGAAACTGTATGGAAAATAAAGAACACACCAAAAACTGTTGGCTTAATAAAGTGTATGGATCCACTGTGGGTATGTTCACAGCAAAGTAGGTAATTCACTGTAGATTGCAATAGTGTAAAAATAAATACAGAGCTTACAGAGCTTTTCCCTTGGGATAACAACTGGGTGTTAAGGCAGCACAGTGCTTCAGTGCCTGCTTAAATTAATCAGACAGAATTGATCCTGCAGGATTCCTGATCTCAGCCATCATGCTCTATCATGAAGAAAAATTGTAACTGAGCTAATTTGGATCCTGATGATAATTTCTCTGCTGAACATAAATGCGTTCTGGAAACGCACTACTCTCAAATAGAAAGGATTATTCCCAGAGAAAACATGTGACTTTTAAAACCCATATATTCACTTGGACAATAGGCAAAAGGAAATACATAGATCTACTACATGTTATTCATTCTGGCCCAGTAATAGAAGCTAATCTGCTTTCATTTAAAATTTTAAATGCATGCTCTCACTTCCAAGGGAAAAAACCCCAAACCTCCAGCTCAGCCCTGAGCACACTTTTTGAATATTAATGACTCTGCTGTTCCTGAGTATGGCACTGGTATTTCTTGTTCTAAACAATACTATACTCTTATTTCTACCACAGCAAACTTACGGGGAATTGCAGTTATTTTTCAGTCCAGTTGGTGGGAGGGTTTTTTTGGCATTGAAACTGGTAGCTGCATAAAGGTTTCTTATAATCTTAAAATTAAAATAAAAGCAATTTGAAAGTAGCTGTACTTATTTTCCAATGCATCCTCCCCTTCAAAGATTTCAGTTTGAGGAGATTTTCTTCCCAATTTGTTCTATAGCTTGCAACTATGGAAACCAATTTTACCCACCTTCTTTTCAAAATTTTTTTTAAATAACATCAGAATTTCAGTGAACAAGTCCTAGAGGAGTCCGGAAAAAACAACAGAACTCAGCTTAAGAACCCTGAATCTCAGCCATATCATATTTGTCAGAGAGAACAAGGCAGTTGAAGAGGAGTGTCAGAGACTGGGCTGCATGAGGGTTTTTTTTATTTCCTTTCTTAACAGACCTTAAGATAAGTTTTCCAAATATTATGTTGACCTCAGGAATAGGGAAAGCATGAGCACAGAAAGAAGAGAGGAGACCTAAGCACTGGGCAACAAACATAAAGGAAGAGCAGAAAGCCTTGAGCTATTCTGAGAAAACCTCAGAATATGAGAATTTTCAGCAAGACATTTATTACATTAAGGATATAAAATATGGAAAGAGAATAGTTGCAAATAGAGATCTCCTAGAGACCAGCACAGCTCATGAAGCAGCAGCAACCTAAAGCTGCAGAGGAATTATATCTGTCATACTAAGCGTTCTAGTGAAAGCTTCTTTACTAGATTGAGGAGTTAAAAAAATTTGCCACACAGAGTTACAAAACAGCAAATCTGAAGTTTGCTTCTCTCAAAAAAATTGAACTTGCTGTCCTACAGACACAAAAATAGTTCCCAAGAAACGGTCAGTTCTTTCAGGAACTCTATCATAGTGCAGCCTCTTCAGACAAAATAAGAGGAGCATGTACCAAATACCGAGATATGGCTGAATGAACACCACATGGCAAAGACAATGTAGAGGAGGGAAAAAAAAAAAACTAAATTTTTTTTAATTACCTTTTGTCAACTTGAACCCGATTAAGTCTCCCATCTACCACAAGGAAGACTTTTGGAGGGATTTTTCACATTTAATTTGTACGACACAGGGTGAGCTGGTGGAACTCAACAGTGAAGATGACCACCTTTTACAAAGTACACACCAGTGGTTTGCAGTCAGTCTTTTCAGTATTTAAAGTAATCAGGCTTTCATCTAGGTCTAATCTTCCCTTTCAAACCATAAACCTTTTAACAGGATGAGAATGCCAAGCAATGGTGGTGACTATTGGCATGGAGGCACTGGGGCCCAGCACCAAAAAATGTTATGACCAAAATGGCTATATTTATTTTCTGGGGTCCTAAGTTTGTGGCTAGTGACTGTCAGAAGGCTGCCTCTTTGTTTAAGGGGTGTAAAATAAATAAGCTTTTAAGTCAGAGAAGATAACACCAATTCTGGTATCTTTCAAGTAGAAATCTGCTGACTCATCAAGCTCAATATTTAATTTAGTACAATCAAGACAAAGCATGACCAAAGCAATCCTTTGGTGTTTTTTTTTTTAATTTCTGAGAAGCTTTCACTCCAAATTTATATTGCATAAACTTCATTGTAAATTTAAAATTAAATTATTTTAAAATGCTTAGACTGTATTTTAAAATACAAACATTTCAAAGCATGTCCTTTGAAACTGTGTTTTCAAAATTTTTAACATATCTCTGAACCAAAATAGAAGCTGCATATAATGCATAGGTGCACATATAGAGATACATGTATATGTACTTACACATGCATATTTGTACATATGCATACATACACAAAACATACCCACTGTGTACATTTTGATACTGGAAAATTTTGACAGAATTTTTCACTTATATAAAAATCTAAATGTCAAGCTTTCCCATTTAAATTATGTGTGGCTTGCATCAGTTATTTGTGCAAAGCACTAGATGTCATCAGTGCTCGCCATGTCACAGCTCAGATCAAAACTTCCCACAGTGAGTTTGGCAATGAAGTAAATAAAACAATTAACTCTTCAGCAAATAGGACAGATGACATAGGGATTAATTGTTCTCCAGCGAGCACTGAAAACTGGGTTTGCTCTACTTTACTTCCAAATCACCTTTCCCATTTTAAGCAGTCAGGGGTTTACAATTACACTTCTCTTTAGGAGAAGTACTGTTTAGAAGCCTGAAGCTAGAAAATGCTGGATGTTTCCTTGACAGTGCCAAAATCTTTCAAGCTCTTGTGGCAGACAAGATGCTCAACAGCTCAGGCAGCAGGACCCTTTCTCTGTATGGCACCGTACCCCTTCCACGATGATGTCAACGTCGGCGCTGGCAGCTTGAGTGTTTCCCTGGCTTGCATCCCAGGCTCCTATTCTGGTTGTGCCTGGCCTGGGCTTGGATGAACAGAGAACAAACACTGGCTGTACGGCCCCCAAGGCACCCCCTGCAGCCTGTGCATCCGCCGGCACTGCCAGCGTGGACAAGGGCGCTCTGTGACACCTCACACGCCACATGCTCTCCCTGTGCACGGCTATTAAGGGGAGCGCTCCTCTCCTTTTGTTCTCCCTTGACACTCCGCCAAGTCTTGTTCAAGCTGAATTTAATGGCAAAAACTCCCTCTGACTTGCAAGGGAGCACAATCAAGCCTGCCTGTGTTTTAGTGGGTTTTTTTCCAGATAGCTTTGGTCATATTGAAGAATACTTTATTCCACTTGCAATTTCAGGGACATCTGCCGTTATCAAAGCAGGAAAAAAAAAAGAATCTAACCTGCTGCAACCCCAGCAACCAGGTCCCTTTCTGCTCTTCTCACTAAATATCTACTCAGATCACACTGGCTTTCTTGCAGACAGTTTACTAGGAATATTTCTAGCAAAACCTGGATATGAAAAAACACCAAAGTTGAAGTCTGAAAAAAGGACATGTGATCAAGAACACCACTGGGAATAATCATTGTAAAACTGGCACTAGGGTTCATAGGATGTGTGCGTAAACACTTCAGGACATTAAATTCAGCTCTTACCTGCATGAGCTGCTGCTTCAGTTTCTGTATTTCTGATATGTTGAGCTCACTGAAGAGGTCAGAGACGGGGTGCAGAGATTCTCCTTTCCTACTCGTGGGAGTTCGGTAGTCACCGTTGAGTTTCACGAGAGGCCCGTGGATGTGTCCGTTCATTTTGTCGTCATTGTTGGGCTCTCCCCCGTCCTCTGAAAACTTCAATCCATCTACTGATATATTAATATGGTTATTATACATACTATCATTGAGGTTGATATACTGGGAGAGTTCCTTCCTCAGATTGTTCTTTTGCTCTCTTTCATTTTTTAAAGTTTCCAGAGCTTCCTCCAGCTGATGCTCAGCAATCTCCTTCAGCCGGATGGCATCTTCCAGCTGGCTATTGAGCAACACTGTCTCCTCCTCAAATCGTTTAATCTCATGCTTTAAGCCTTCATATTCAACCTGAATTAGACAAGACAAAGAACATTCATAATACTAAAACTTGAGTCATGAAAACCTGTCATTTATCAGCCCTATTGAAATATTTCAAACTACAGTTTGAAATACCAGACATTGCCTGCAGCTGCAAAGAACTGACTGAACAAAATAACACAAGAGGAGCTCACTCTGCCAAATACTCCAGCGCTCACTTTTTCAGCATGTGAGACTCAAGAAATATCACACCTCTTTCTGAATATCTTATGATAAACAATGTATTTCTGTTAGGCTGTCTAGTAGGAGATGTCCTGGTAGCCATGGATTTACTATGAATTGCCCTAAGCAATGCTGGTATATCATGAGATGTATAGATCTCATATGAATGTAGCATGATTTATGATTCGCAAGTATTCTGAAGATGACTTCATATCTAAATTCTTCCTAGACATAAAGTCACTCAGGCAGAGACACTCTCAAGTATCTTAAACACTCACAAGTGTCCTGGTGCCTTAGTTTTCAAAAATATGGATGGAAGGTACAAAACCAGTAGAAAAGCCTCAACTCTCCTCTCTGTATTTTACAAGGGTCTCCATTATTTCAGAAGCATTTTATTTTAAAAACTAAACAGCAAACTGTTCATACAATCAGTTGAAACTCTAAGATGCCCCAAAATTGTTAGAGATTCTTAAACTACCAGAAAAATGTAGCGAACAAGCTCATTCAGCGCCCCACAGTCCTTAAACTTTGTGTATGGATGCCATTCTGGAGCATGTGGCAACCTGTTGCTCCATCCACGCTGCCCTGAAGTGTGCCCCAGTGACCTGGTGCAGCCTCACCAGCACTGGAGGGACTTGCTGGTCTTTGTCCTTCTCAGAGGGCAGGCTACCTGCCTCACACTGAGACAAGGTATTTTAGCAAAGTATTTATGGGCATTGTGGGTTGAGGAAAACAACAACTTCTTCTCTCTTCTTTAAAGTGCCTCCCATGTTTATGCAGTCCTCTCTATTTCACCTCACAAGAAACCAAGCCCGGAAAAACCCAGCCTAGTTTGAAACTAGTTGCTCAGAAATATCTAGACAGTACAGAGGATCCCCACTGAAGAATACTGTCCTTCCTCATCTAGTTTTTCACTGTTGGAAAATCCCACAGCAATGAAAAGGAAGACTTTTGTTTGTAAAGGTCCATGTCCATGCTTGACCAACACTCCTGCTATAGCTTGGTAAAAGGGAAAAAGAAATGCTGAATTTTCATGCTTCCATAAAAAACCCTTGCACAGTTGAGGCTTTTATAATTCAAATGCAGTAGTATGCACTACTATCTACAATCTCAAGACATTGTCTACAACATTATTTGATTTTACATATCTATATACTTAAACAAACTAAAACAAGATTCTGGCAAAAATAAAAAAATCCACCATTCTTATTGGAGTGGAATATTTATCAACCTGTAAAAAATTCTGTATTCACAAACCTTCTGAAAGACAAACTTAAAAAACAAAGTGCTAATCTTCAAACCCAGAAAATGGAAACATATCAAACAACAAAGAAAGTTCCAGAGTCATACTGGGGATTCTTAAAGACAAAAGGAAAATCCATAAGAGTTTCAAATCTCCATTTAGCAACCTGATATCTTTTCTGACTGGAGGGACAGGTACATCTGAAAACTTATGAAATACAATCAAATAGCTATGTTTATAACTTAAGGACATTTAAAAAAAGCCAAACCTAACAAAACAACTGATACTTTTTCAATTTTAAATCCATATGCAAACCACAAATCTGTATTATCTATATGGTTACCTTATCATAGACTCCTGCATAAAAAAGCTACAAAAAGCCCCCAACATAGATAATGATATTTTAGCACCAAGTCTTATAACATATGGGTTTGTAAATTCAAGCATTATGGTATGAAATGCTCTTAAAATTTTATCCTGTAGATCAAAGTTATTTTAGGAGTCACAACTGCAGGGATATGTGATGCAAAATGACTGATTTTTAAAGCCATTCAGTATATGGCAATGCTTTTTCTCTCCAGACTGTTGGCATTCGGTTTCAGTAAGAATGAAATATTATGACAAACACAAGCACACGCAAACAGATTTTATTTTGGGTGAAACTAGAACAGTCCATAAAGGAGTCTTTTATTTCCTGATAATGTGAAAATGTCTCCTATGAGGTTGGTGAGAAAAAAAATCCGTGCCTCAAAGGGGGAATTTGCTGGCTAGGTAAATAACTCTGACACAAGGATGATCTGCTATAAATTCAGCTGCAGGAGTGTGAAAGTCTAGGCATCTTCATAAATAAGGAAATTATGTACCCGTTTCTATTACCTGTGTATTCCCTGCAGCACAGCTCTGTTGTTTTAACTGTTTCCATTGCATTTGTAGTAGAGCAGTAAAGCAGCAGTAAAAGAGAGCTGAAATGGCCCTGCTGATTCCTGGAGGAATAATGCAGCTTTGTTCACAGGCTGCCACTGGAAACTGTGACAGGGCTGGCTCTTCGATAAAAGCCCTGACTGCACCAGGCACAGGTTAGGACACGAGCCAGTGGCTGCAGGGCAGTGCTGTTACCCTCTGACAGCAGGTAAGGAAAGGGTGCCATGAAGTGCAATGTGATGCTGCTCTGGACAGTGTCTAAAACACTGAAAGCGTTACATCATCCAACTTGGACACTTAAATATTGATCACGGCAAGTGAACTCTTCTGATGTGAGACCAAACCTCTTTTGTACAGTTTAAAGGACAAGCGTGTTCTTGATTGCTTTCTTCACGGTACATACACAGCCAGCAGCAAAGGAAGCTGTGCTTTTGTAAGGAGGAGAGAACAGACCCCATGATTGCTTATGCCTGGATGCAGTGGGGCTGTTGTTTATTGTGGTTCCATAACAGCACTGCAGTGAGAATTTCAGTGTTGGTTTGCCATCAGCTGCAAATGAGGAAAACAAAAGAAAAGCTAGGAACACCTGACATCCCTTTGCCTATATTTGAAGCTTGCTACATTTGAGGGTTAGCGTGGCTGACGAGAGAGCAATGCCAGCACAGGAAACTCAAGGAGCAGGAAAAGAAAAGAGAGAAAGAAGAAAAGAAGAAGAAAGAAGAGAAAAGGAAAAGAAGGGAAAGGGAGAGGGAAAAGAAGGAGAGGATTATTTTCCCTCTTCTATACTTCAGAAGAGGAAACAATGTGCAGGAAACCAACTAAAAGGAAATGGAGGACTGAACTTTGCCACTGGGCACTGGAGTTCAGTGTGCAGGGAAGGAGGACAGGAAAAGTAGGAAGCAAAAAGATGTAATTCTATCTATTTCAGAAAGTTCTCTCTGATTACATGGTTCTGCAATGAAATATTTCACCAGAACTTTTCAAAACTGAGCTAAGGGCCTTCCTATATTTCAAAGATGACCAGTAACACTGTCTTAGAGTAAGTGATCAGCAAAAACCCACGGAAAAAAAACATACAAAGAACCTCTGATCAAAGTGCTCTACAGGATCACATTATGGAAACTGGAGAAAATGGTGTCACTTTACAGTATAGTGCCTTGAATCTTTTGATGCTTACTTGATTCTGTTTCAGTGTGGACACCAGCTTCTGTAAAGTGATGTTTTCCTCTTCAAGCTCTGTGTAGTCCTGCAGGAGTCTCGCCTCTCGGAACTTGTACTCTCGAATTTCATCCTTCATTCGTATCCTCTGTAGTTCCACCATTTCGTTATTCTGACAAAAGAAAACACAAGTACATCACCATTCGTGCACAGGCACTTTAATGATGAACACTACCTCTAGAAAACACCAAAGAAAAGCCTAATCCTCAAACAGAAATGATTTAACAGTGTATATCAAAAGGGCATCACCTATTAATCTGAGGCCAAGCAATAATTTCAGGTGGGTGGTGGCAATGCAGAAATGAGAACATCTGATAAAGCAGCCTGATTAAAAACAGTTTCAAGATTAGGTGCTTACTGAAACAGAAAACCTGGCAAAGCTTTAGCATCTCACCAGTTCCATTGCTCTACAATGCAGCGGGATTTAAATAAAATTACCACCTGTTTTCCACCAAAGGATGCTTTCCACATTCATGCAGAAAAGCAGTGAGTACTGCCATCCATTCTGTAAAGACATCTGCTATGGAGCAAGGTGCATTCACACATTTGTATCTGCAGGCACTCGAGAGGCACACGGGCAGTGAGACAGCTGGAAAGCACTTGTCAAAAATTCTGACAAACACATGCCTGTGCTGAGCAGGATTTACACCCAGCACACAAGAACACACAAGGTCACCATTTTATTTCTCCCATTAGCCCATACAGTGCCCAGGCAGCCTCATGAGAGAGGGCGTGAGGGATCAGTTTCACCAAAAATTGCTTCCATCAGGTTCCAGCTTGGACTGAGTTTGACATCAAAGGTCAGACTCTGTTGGCATAATCACGATGTAAAATGCACCACGGGAAGATGGAGTTAACACAGCGGGAAGAGAACAGTTACTGATACGGTCGGTTGGCAGGAGCAACCTCCCGCCCTGCTTTGAAGAGAAGCCTGCATTTGTCTGATTAATAGAAACAGGTGTAATCAGTCACATCTTATCCCTGCCCTGCAGGAGGATCCTGAGCATTGCCACAGCAGCTGGTGGAGAGACCTTATGGATGGAGAGATGTCGCTGCTGGGGTGTCAGAAGGAGCACACCTGGAAAGCAATAATGAGTTTTCTGTAAAAGATTCCCATGTGGAGGGAGGGTAACCACTCCACATTGATAGCTACCAGGCCAGATAGCTACCTGGGAAAAAAAAAATCAAATGTTTAAGAAATCATTACAGCAGAAGTTGTAGTCAGAAAGCTCTAAATCGATCAATCCGCATAACTCACAGTCTCGGTACATGAAGGATAAGACCCCACATTCTGAATTGAGGATAAATACAACTTTGCTTAGCATCTAGGTTAAATAAATAATTACAAACCCCCAGAGAAAAACTCTGAAAAGCATAAAAAGATATGTGGATGCAAGACATGTTGATGCAAAGCGCTTTTAAAAATGAAGCCTTTCTGTTAGAGAAGACTAAAAACCATCACTCTCTTCCTGGCAGCTGATTAAGAAGAAATAAAGAAACTACCTAATTTCTTATCTGAGGCAACTGAAAAGATTCCCAGTGGTAGAAGAGTCACAGAGTACTAGACAAAAGAACTCTGTGTAAATATTCCTGCATCCATCACTGACCAATAAACCTCTGAGTGATGTAAGAGGAGCAGCACAGCTGATTTCACAAGGTGAAGGCATTTTATAACCCTAGGCTGCCTTTAAATGTTTTGTTTCTGCCAGCACATCCCCAGCTGTGGCAGTACTTACTTTTGCTAGGTATGAGCACACGTGCAAGTCAGAGGCAGTATGTGGACAACAGCAAATGCATAACTCCACCGTGTCAGGTATAATTAAGCTGCTCTGCAACTCTGCCAATGTTTGGAGGATGATCAGCCCAGGAAATGAACTGGCTGACATCTCTCCAATGCTGACAGGAGTCCTGGGAGAAGGAGCCTCCTGACAGGAGCCCAGAGGAGCACTGCTCAGTGAGCCTTTCCCAGCAGTGCTGCCTGCACCTCCCTGGGGGGAGCTCACCACCAGCACCAGCCAGGACAGACCTGCTCATGGTCCAAACTGCCTCTGCTATCACCACTGCTGAGTGAAAAGAAGGCCTCTCCAAAAGGCCAGTTTGGATGTGGCTTTGAGCACCCTGGTCCAGTGGAAGGTGTCCCTGTCCATGGCAGGAAGTTGGAACTAGATGATTTTTAAGGTCCTTTTCAACTCAAACCGATCTATTATTCTAAAAGGGATGAATAAAAAAGGTGGCCAGAAATGGAGGATGTGAACAAGGATTTTTACAGAATCCTGATATAATATTTCCCTGATTAAGTACAAGGCATGCTACTTTGAAAAAGCCTCAAAAAATAATTCTGTAAGGTCCAAGTACACCTTTGTCTCTCCTATTGTTGCAAACAGCAACAGAAGACATGAGCTACCACCTTTCTGGGGTGTACCCCCATTGCCTTAAGAGAGCAACCACGTTTCTTCTTCACTTCTATTTGCTGCTTCCTACGTAACCCTGGAGGTATAAAAAGAACCATTTATAGTTCTCTTAAGATTCTTACACACAGAGAAATTACCTTTCAGCGCAACCTCTGTTTGTCATTACTCATGGCCTTTCATCAAGAAACAGTAGGAAAAAGGAAGGCTCGCCAGCTGGAGCATCCCATCTGCCATGCCTGCCCGAGCACTGCCTGCCACAATTCCCATGGCCAGGGCAAAGGCCTCTGCTGGTAGCAGTTCCACTGCTTGGCCTCAGACAAACTCAGCACATTATGGAATATGGTCTCCCCTTTTCAAAGTAATGTAAAATGTGCATTTTGTCACTTCACACACCCTGGAGTTCTTCTCCATGCTCCAGATCCCTCCTATTTGCAAACATCTGCTTTATGCTGCACAGTGCTCTGGTGCTCTCACTGCTTCCCAGGAAAGGTGGTGATTCCAGGTTACTCACCAAAAGCCTGGCATTATTGAGGTTTACAAGTGAGTAGCCACAGGACATGCTGGAGCACTATTTTGATTTCCTTCACATAAGACCTCTATGTATTTTCTGGAAGAACTAGTCCTGAACTTATTTTAAAAAAAATTCATGTTGTATTTATTGTCTGTTACTGTTAGTAACATTTTCATCAAATGCTCTGATTAAATACATTATCTTCTCACAATTCTATTGTTACTTTGAACTATTTAAAATACATATTTCTTTAGCAGAACAACTGCAGTTATAGAGGAGAAAGCTTGATAGAGTGGCAGTAAGATGCAAACTTTTTATTTGGGCTCGTCTCAGGTGACTTGGAAAGAATATTCTTCTATGAAAAGAATATGAGAGGATTTAAAAACACAAGGCAAAAGGAGTTTGTCAGCAGGGCAGTTGTCTATATGAGCCACTAGAGGACAACGTAACCCAAACTATTTATAAAATAATTTGTAATTAAACGTTACTGGTAATCAAGCACTGAGCATTTAACTTGCAGGACAAAGGAACTGAGCCAGATGCCTTTATTAGGGCACTGCCTCAGGACTTTCTACATTTCCAGAACGAATTCCCCTACGAACTACGTAGTGGATCTGTAAAAACCAAATTAATCCAAGAGGTGGAGCTGATGATACACGAGCAATGTTTTAAGGGCTGAAAATTATTTTCCATCCTAACCATCAGCCGAACATGGTGCAACGGTTTTAATGGATTGGTGCCAAGGAAGAAGGAAAAGGCCTTTCAGTGAAGCTATAGAAAACAACAGAGTCCTTGTCAGCATTGCATCTCATTATACGTGAGCACTAATTGTGAAAGATGTCAGTCACATAGCACGTCTAATGAACATACACATAATGGAACAGACCAAGAGAAATGAAAAACAGAAGGCTCGGTTGAGATAAAGTCTGTTCAGGTCACCTATCTAGTAGTGCTTGGATGTATTTTCAGGATTAGCATATATGAAAAGTGAAAGACATCTCTAGGTTTTGCAGAGGCAAAGACCATGTCTGTGCAGTACCAACCATCACTTTAATCCTGACAGGTCTCTGAGTATCAGTGGAATATAAAAACTTTTTACTTCTTAGCAAATTAAATGAAATGTATATGAATATATTATTCATTTTTGATCCAGCATAGACTTTTAAAATGCTGTATTTCATATGCTACAACAAGTAGAGCACATTATGATAATTGTGCGTGGATACATTGTGATACATTGTGTGACATCAATTAATTGCAAGCAAAGAAGGTACTTCAGAATGAACGAATGCAAATGGCTTATGCTGAAAACTATGAGAAAGAGCTATGAAAAAATACACGATGCCCTCAGGTTAATTTTCATGTCAGAACACTCAGGTTAATTTTCATGTCAGTGCTGCCCTAGGAAGCCACTTGTTATGCTTGTGTCCTGACAATACACATAATGAAAGGAAACTGGGCAAGCAAGAGAGACCTGAAGCTGGGTACTCTCATCTCCAAGGTGAGCAGTGAAGTCCAATGGCTTTTGGTTTCCTGAACTGTGAAGAAATAAACTGAACTTGTTGGAAAGTGGTGGTGTTTTGAAGCCTTCTTTGGAAACTGAGTGCAGTTCCATTAACTATTGTGGTTCCCTCTATGCTGGAGTACATAAAGGACTTTTTTGTATTTCTGGTCTTTATCTACCAGTTTTTATTCCAAATGAAACTGGAGAACCAGTGTTTGAGCTTTTTCCATACATTCCACTCAATCAAATTTTCATTTAGAGATTTCAGATCCTTACTGCAGCAAAATATATTATTTTTCACACTGAAAAACAGCCTTATAATCATCAATTAATTATAAACCCTAAACTACTCAGACTAAAACCTTTCTTGTTTGTTGGACTATACAAGCCATAGCATGATGGTGTATGTAACTTTTTAATTTTCATAACTCACAAGAGACTAAGAGAACAACAGTAAAATTCTATGCACCCAATTTAATAGCATTGTATTATAGCTGATGTAATATAAAATCCCATTTGATCTGACGACAATGTTATTGCATAAGCAGTAAATTGAATATAATAGAAGGTTATGCTCAGCCTAATATCCATGATCTCCCGTGTTTGTTGACAAGTCTCACTGTAAATTTGTATGTCATGTTTACTTTACTTTGCAGAGGAAAATAAAATATGTATTTTTTATGAAGAACTGTACTAGTAATATCACAGAAAATACAATTTAACAGGGGCTGAGAGAAGAGAAGATGAAAGTGGTAACGTCACTGAAAATCTTCAGGAAGAAATGAAACCCTCCAATACCACCTTGTAAGTGTTAGTGAGCCAGGCATTACTTTATTCTGGCCAGAGATATGTAGCAAATCATTCCAGCTACATATATCCCTTTCAAGGCTTTTCACTTATTTATACATTTTAGCAAATGAAGAAACTAACATTCATTGGTTCTAAGTTACACAATTCTCTTCACTAATTAGTATTCTAACCTTTATTGGCTATTGATCTCTCGCCCCTAATGCTAATTTGGTCTGCATGCTTTGGTCCTCTTATCATTCTTCCTCAGACAGAGCGTCTCCAACCCTCAGGCTGTAATGTCTTTGTTAATCTCCCCTGTATCTTCTGGTTACTCCAACCTGTCTTTGAAGGTCCATAAATTTAAGATCCAATCTTCAACTCCCTCATGCTTTTTTTAATTGAAGCTTATCAGAGCGAGTCCAGAGAAACTCAGAGCTTCAGTGGTTTAAAGATCACACCGACAATAGTTAGTGAAAAGAAACCCAACCACCTGCTACCATTAGTTTAAAAAAATTTAGGAAAGTCATATCATTTCCAAAAGCAACAGAAGAGCAAAAACCATTTTCTTTATTTGCCATCAAGTGTTTTAAGTCCCCAGAGTCCTCTCAACTAGCCTTAAAGTTTCCCTCCCTCATATACCGTAATACTCAACTTGAACATGACATTTTACACGCTTCCAGATATGTTGAAAAACATAAAGGGATTTTGTGGATGACCTAAATCACCTCATCTGACCCTTTTGCAAATTTTGAAGCCCAGTCCTGATTCATACATGTAGACACCCAGCCAAGCAGGGCAGGACCATCTCTTACAGAACTATTATTACTTTCATTTCAATACACTATATAGTGTATTGATACAGATGTCTCCATATCCCAAAATAAATTATTTCAAATGTTCTTTTTCGCCACTGGTAGAAGTCTGCACCCTTCTTTTTAACCTGAATTTGTCGGATCTCATCCTTCCAAAAGTTTCATTGAGGTGGCTTTACTAGAGTTCATTATATTATACCTGCTCTAAGCAGTTGTACTGGCATACTGCTTTAAGAACACGAATACAATACAGCTCCTATTGTCCAAAACCAGAAACCACTAAGTTTTGAAATTATGTGCAATTCTGACATTCCTCACCTTTAGATATATCAGTCCTTGTCTCAAAACGAGGAAAAAAAAAAAAAAAGAAGAAAAAAACCCCACCAACCCAGACATACTATTGTGCACAAGATATTTTTGAAAATATATCTGTAACATAGATAGGTACCTTTAATCTTTCCCTTCCATGGATTTATTTGCAGAGTGACAGCACTATCAAAGACAAGGATGAAAAAAGTCATATATTTGTTGGCCATAGCATATTAAACAGAAGCCAGATCACAATAATGTAGGTTTCAAATTCCTTCACCAGCAACGGATCTTAAATACAACATTTACAATACATCTAATAATTTAATCATCTGAAATGCTCAATGCATTTAATTGGAACAGCTAAATCTAAAGAAGTAGGGTGAATTTCTATCAAGGGCAATTAAATGGCCCATTTATGTACTTATCACAGAGTTTGAAACCCATAATATTTAATGTTGTAAATCCTGCTACATATAAATCCCTACAAAGTAGCTATTTTATTGACTTTCATATACAAGTATATATAAAAAGATTGAACTAAGGAATGTTCTGGTAGTTTAGGTATTAAATTTTCCTGTTGAGTACCATGGCCACGTGATACGATAATAGTTTCTTTATATATGAACCACAAATCTCTAATCATGCATGTTATCTGACAAATAATTGTTTGATTTGACTGCATTTATAGCAATTAATGCATTCATACTCCTGCATTAATTATACATAAATCATCTGTTAATATATTGATTATAATTAGTTATAATTAATATTAGCACTCTGTAACAAACACTGCTGTAATATCCTTAATTCCTTCAAAGGAAGAGAAACTTCACCAAACTCATATTTATTAGAACAGTGTGAAGGAAAATTCAGACTCCAGGTTTACAGTACGGTTCAGTTTATATGATCCTTCTGCATATCTGCAGAATGGTATCATACGTGAACATATCATCATTGCAAATAGCAAAATATCAATTGGCTGGAAGAAGTTTTGCCATAAGGAGGACATTGTGGATGTCATTTTGTTTAAATTTAAAACTCTGCTACTCATCCGTCTCCTGCAGCTCTAGTGGCATTAAAAATATCTGAGAAGAGAGAGGGTTTATTTCTAAATTCCATACTGGATAAAAGAAAGACAATGACACATGCATGCCTTGGAGCAGGCTGATAACAATATCCTGCAAACACAGCACTCCCCACAGGCCATTCAGGCCTAGACTGGCTTTCAAATTTCTCCAGGTACCAATGGACAAAACCATGTTCACCCACACTCCAAAGGCCAGTCCAATCCCTCTTATAGGTTGGAAAAGACCTCTAAGTTCCTCAAGTTCGACTGTTAATCGAGTGTGCCAGAAAGGCACAAAGTCATCACAGCCATCACAGCTCCCCCATCTCTGGAACGCATTAACTATGTGAGCACCCAGAGCACAGTTCCTCCTGCAATATCCACGTGCTCTTCTCATCTTATAACAAACCACATTGTTCTTCTGAGACCAAGGGAGAGGGGGTAGGGGGTGTTGGTGGGGGGAGGATGCACAAGAAGACCAAAGACCTGATTATCTCCTGTCACCATCACATGGACCACTGCCAAGTCCACCACTAAACTGTGTCCTTAAGTGCAACACCTACATGTCTTTATCTCCAGCGTTTGTAACTCAACCACTTCCCTGGGCAGCCTGTTCCAAAGCTTGACAACCCTGTCAAGTTAAGTTTTTCCTGATATTCAACCTAAAACTTCCCTGGTGCAACCTGAGGCCATTTCCTCTTGTCCTATCACTTATTACTTGGGAGAAAAATCTGACCCCCACGTGGCTACAACCTCCTTTCAGGTAATTGTAGACACCAGTAAGGTTCCCCTGACCCTCTTTTTCTCCAGGCTAAACAACCCTCATCCGCTCCTCATCAGACTTATGCTCTAGACCCTTCACCAGCTTTCTCCATGCTGCCATCTGCCCAACCCCATTGCTGTGGGAGCAGGATGGGCTCTGGTCGGGATGAGAAGCACAGGATGGGAGCACGCAGCCAGAGGTGGGCAGCTACATTTAAACATCATGCTTTAGCTGAATTATTTTGCCTCGTTATTTCCACTGCACTGAATAGTGCCTGAGTAACAAACGCTTGAGTCTGCACTCTCTGAAGCAAGGGCTTCATCATCATTCACCCATTACATCACCAATTACGTGGCTGGCTAAGTACTATTATAAAGATACCAAACCCAAATTGCTCTTACCACATATGGGGGGGGGGGGATTAAAAAGAAAAGAAAGAGGTGGATATGGATCATTTTGGACTGAATGGTAACTTGTATTTTTTCCCCAATTACAACCTATCCTATAAGGTTGTCACTTTCTAGCTGCAATTTAAGAAGCCAACAGCAGTGATTCTACATGACAATGCCTCAAGGCAAGCTTTTCCATGGAGAAGCTGCATGGGCCTTTTCAAGCTCATCAAGAGGCCAAGAGCTGGTCTTAAAGCCTAACTGATCGCTTAGGAGAGGCATCTGCCAGTTATATGTATCTCTTTGAGAGGCCATCTGTCAGATCCAAAATGCCAAATTTCCTTCCAGACCCAAAGGGGCACTGGCTAGCCAACAAAAGAGAAGTTGTGCTAACAGGGTGCAGGTCTGTGATCAGTTTAAGCTCAGCAGTCCCACAGCTGCTGCTCCCAGGTCCTGACCCTCCCGTGGGCCAGCAATAGCTTTCAGCCAGATCAGGGACAGGAAACAACCTCATAAAAAACTCAAACAAGCAAAAAAAGTTAGTTTTAATAGTATTTATGCTCCCTGACACTGGTGACAGGGTGAACACACAGACACTGGTGCTAGCAGGAGGTAGGGAATAGGAAAACATGCCATTTCTAATTTGGATATGCTTACTGCTGTGTAACATATAGATAATTTTGTTTATGAAACCATAATACGGTTAGTAAGAGAAGTTAATTAACCGAATATAAGTCTTTTAGCTTGTGCAATTTTTTGCAATTTGTAATATAACAAGGGCTGTTTTGTTAAGAGAAATTGAGTAAGGCCTTGTAGCTACACTCAGTTGATAATTTGTAACAACCTGGTAATGCCAGATGTGTAAAGATCTACCACCACATAATAAGAGTTGCTTTGTTGGCAGTATAGATGTAAGACTTAGTCATGCGTGTGTGATAACCATAGCCTTGAAAGTATCTAAATAAGCGAGTAGAGTCTAGAAAGTATATAATAAGTATATAATCCAAGGAGAAAATGCAATCACCAGAGAGATATGACCACCTGGAGAAGGCAGCTGTCATGACAACGAAGTGGAGAGGCCACGACTTAACAAAGAAACTGAAGAAACAAAACTGGGAGGAGACCACCACAGAGAAGATGCTGCGAAATGTATAAAACATGGACTAAACTTCGGAGGGGTGCAAGCCTTTGTGGAGCAGGAGACTCCAGGCTGCCCAGCGCGCTGCTTTACTTCTGCTTTACTTTTTACTCCAATAAATTTGTCATACCACATAATTGGCTATTTGTGGTTATCCCTACTATAACACTGCTCAGCAACAACTGTCTGATCTGTTCCAAATTCCAGAGGTGGAAACCCATTCCCATTGATGTAAACTGTAAAATTAATACAGCCTCCAGCAGGACTAAGATTTCACTGTATGCACTGAAATGCAGAGGAGCCAGGAGCAGTAAAGTGAACTCCTGAGGGTGGAAAGGAGGAAAGAGAAAAGACAGTAAAGCACACAAGTAAGAGGGGTGAGCTTTAGTATTTTAGGCCTCATTATGCTCGGTTGGTATGGAAAAATATGCCCCTGATTATTGACTGCTTGCTTTCACATTGCTTTCTTCTAATGTTTGATGTCAGGATGGTGTCAGTGCTCCCATCTCCGAGCATGCTGGGCAGTGACTATTCTCCCACATTTCAGGCACAGAGCTACACTCCTTCTAAGCTTTCCATTCCCCATGGCAACTGTCTCCCCTCCTTAGGACTTGGAGCTATTTTAATTACAGCTCACTGCTAGCTCAATCCTACCTTCCTTATATTCCTTCTACCAGTAATCAAGCCATGCTGCCGAGGGATGCATGTGCCAGGCCCAGGCTCCAAGCTCAGCATCCCCATCCTGCACTGCTACAATGCTGCTCGAGCTCTGATTGTTTTCAATCTGCACACCAAGCCAATCTTTGGTCCTGTAAATACCACCTAGACATTGCAATATCCATGTCTGTGAGCAAGTGCCTGTGCTTGCTCCTGCTGTGGGAGAGCTGTGCTGCAGCGCTGTGGGAGAGCTCAGAAAGCTGAGAGTGTTGATAGGCTGGGCAGCAGTACTAATGAATCTGGTCCCTGGGACAGTGCAGCTAAATTAGTAGTGGGCTGAGCTCAAATTAATCAGACGTGTAATTAATCCTGACCCTCAGCTCACCAAAGATCATAAAAATCATAAAAAATGGATCTCAAAGGGGCCTCTGGGCAGCTTCTAGTCCATTTACCTTTCCCAGGATAGGAGCAACTACATCTGTGTTATCCCTGGTATCTGCCTAATCTCTTCTCAAACATTTCCAGTGACAGAAAGCATCATCTTTACCAGAAACTTGTTTCCTGGCTTTACTTTGGCCTTTGTAAAAGATCTCTTTTGAGTGGCTAATCTGAACCAGAGAGTCTTTCACACTGCAAGAAGAAAACAGCACTTCCTCTCCTACACACAGGAGGCAGGAAAATAAATGCATCTGTTCCTCTCTGCAGGAGACTTATATTTGCCCACCGTATCCATCTTCAGCCATCTCTCTCTCCTCTACAGACAGAAGGGCATGTAAGAAATGAGGATTCCTGACTACTCCCACCATAGGGTAAACTCGTTGGATGCCCTTGCACGACATACAAGGAGATGGGCAATTAAGGACAGCAAAAGCCCGATGCCGGGGCGGGGCAGGAGGGGAAAGAAAAATAGAAGACCCCAATTAACACTATATTCCCTCACGGTTCCTCACGGTGGATGGGGAGAGGAGGAATATATTGAAAGAAATAAAGAAGAAACCTTTAATACTTTCTAGAAAGTGGTGTGAATAAGTGGGCTAAGGATACAAAGAAACTATTCACAGGTACCTGTTTCAAGGGTTCATCTGCTGGCACATTCTCCATTGTGCTGCAGAGGAGTTGCGAGAGCTCAGCGTCAAAGCAGCTCCATAAACCCATGCTCATAGCAAAGCTTTCCTCAACAAAATTATTCTTGCAGATTGTTAGCTGCAGAGGTGTTTTAAAAGCTCTTTGTGAATCTGCACAGACCACCCTCCCAATGACGACAGGGTCTTTCAAGTTCCCCTTGAAAAAATATCAATACAGTATAAAACGTTGCTATGAAAGGAGGACCAAAAAGAAAGATAAACTTCAGTAATTCTCCTTCTCCAGAAGGGCAGTGGCATGGCATCTTTAAACAAACACATCTGTGCCACAAAATTTAAATATAATTATGTGGCAAATTTCGTCATTATTAAGGGAGAGTATTTCCTCAAAGTCAGAAGCAATTGCAGTAATTAAAATCCATGTAACATTACCCATCTGCTGCAAAAAGCAGCACAGCATTCTGCAGCTTATTTGACCTTGTGTGCAGAGCACCCACCCACCCCCACTTATACTCTCTGTGGCATGAACAGAAACATCAATTCAGAAACAGCAGTTGATTAATATTAAAAGTATGAAAATGGCTCGATGACTAATGACTTTTTTTCCTCAAAGACTTGGGATTTTTATTTTAGAGCACATATTTGAGTGACTTGGGTGGCAAATACAGTCAAAGATAAGTACCTCATCTGTCTGTAAACTACATCCTTTAGGACAGAATTTTACACATAATTTTTACTGATTACAACGCACATGGTGATTCATGAATACAAATGCCTACACAGAAGAGTTGATAAAGTAAACTGCACTGAAGGCTACTTGAATTTATTGATATGGCCAGTGAAAATTGTACTCATGAATTGTGTCTGTAACACTGTAGTACTCTTAACCACTCAGTATAAACTGGTCTGAAACATGATCTTGGCTTTTACAATCTGCCTTTTTAAAAATTTTGAATACGGACTGTAAATCTCACATATTTACTTCATATCTATATTATAGGCAGCAGTAGTAATTTTTATGTTGACAGTTTTCTATCTTCTCTTTAAAAGGCTGAGCAAACAAGATTCTTGCTGCTTATCATGCAGAACTGAAATACAGATGTATGCCATAAGAACACAGTGCAAGGGCTGACTATTAACACCATAACTCTCACAGAGATAATTGAAGCATGTTGCCTATGGCTGTAAAGCCTTAGAATTAAATTATTCCTTTGGGAATTGAATAAACACTGAATACTATATAACTGCCTGCAATGCATCAAAATGGAAAAAAAAAAAAAGGCCATAAAATTCTGTATTTACTCTGGGAGTAAAATATCAGGCAAGTTATGGGATTGTTCAGCTATGACTATTAAAATTATGTTTAATTCTATTTTTTTCTACTCTCTTGTATTTCCCCTTAAAACCACTGCTGTTTTTGTTTCACCATTTGTTTCTACCTGACTCTCACCCAGCTCACGATGGGTGTTGGCCTGATACAAACTTCTGCTAA
Source organism: Pachyramphus minor (assembly GCA_013397135.1). Classification (NCBI taxonomy): domain Eukaryota; kingdom Metazoa; phylum Chordata; class Aves; order Passeriformes; family Tyrannidae; genus Pachyramphus; species Pachyramphus minor. The sequence goes on from VYXB01005994.1 coordinate 103,051, forward strand.
AATAGATTATTGATAATAAGATAGGGATAAAAGAACTGAACTGGGAGCACCCACCAAAAAAAGCTTCAAACAGTTCTTCAGTAACCTAAAGAAAATATTCACTAAAGCAGTGGTATTTTTCTATAAACACCTTGTGGCATGAGGAGGCCAGTATCTTGTGGCAGATATTGAGTGATCTTTGTGATCATTATAGCACATGTGAGCAATGGGACTGGGAAGCTCTTGGAGCTGGGCTGCTGCAGAGTCCCACATTAGCAAGAAAGGGAAGCAGTTTTCTTGTCCTTGCTCAAGTTGCGCTCAAGGACCTTGATAAAGGAAGAACTGCTTTTTTTCCAGATTTATGGAAATCTAGAAAAAAATAATGTCCATGTGAGAAGTAGAGGGGGAAACATTGAATTTCAAAGACACGTTTATCTACGTCTTCTCCATCTCAATATCAGTGTTTCCAGATTCTGAACTCAGCCTTTGCTCAAGCCTTCAAGACTGGAAGTGACAGCTGGGTGAGATGGGGGTGCCAGACCCCACTGCCCGGCCCTGGCAGGTTTGATCTCCTGTGGGAGGTAAGGGCAGCATGACAGCTTCCCCATCCAGCCCTCAGCAGCAATGCCCCTGAGTTGCAAGGGCACCCATGTGTGACACTGGAGTGCTGGACTGTAAATCTCCAGGTACTGCTAAGAAACTTCCATGGCAGTGAAGGATTGTAGTCTGAAGTCTTAATTGCTCCCTCTGCTTTCTACCATCCCAGCAGACCACTGCTGACTGATAGACCATGCTCCCTTTGTTTTCTTCTGATTTTTAATATAAAATATAGCAAAACATTAGAGGGTGCCTCCAAGTTCATTACAGTGTTCTTAAATCTCCTCTGAGTTTTTAAAGTACTCAACAAAGATCTTGATGTAACACCATTACTAATGAAATTCAAGATCACTTTCATAATCAAATAACTATTTAAATGTGAGTTTTATAGTTCTTATTCTGTTGTATGCCTAAAGCCTTGATACAGCACAACTGAATTCAGTGCTACACTGAAAAAAGTGCAGCAGAATAATCAATCTAGTAAAACGACAGCCATCCTCAGGGAGAAAAAACAACATCACACTTGAACTAGGTCAGAATTCAGACAAGCAACAGGAATAAGATGAGATTTATGAACTCCCCTTTGTTAATAGATCAATATAGTCTATGTCATACCTACACAGTTGTGGATTATTCTCAGGTTTTTCATCATTGAAATGCTGCTACCAGTGTCTACAGGGAAGACAATTCCAGCTGCTAACAATTCCTTCAGCTCTAGATTGTTATACTGAGGTTGAGTTTACTGAGCATCTCAACCAGAGAATCGATTTGCCATCTTCCTGACCTTGTGTCCCTACATATAAATATATATATATATACAGGATACACAGCACACCTACACACCTGCACCATGCTCTCTGTGCAGTGTAACATAGGACACTGCTTAATAGAAGGGCAGAATGGGAAAAATCCCCCCAAACAGAACTTCTGATGCAATCACACCTTCTGGCAGTGTATTACCCCTTGTCCAATAGTCTCTATCTTTGATCACATCAAAGCACAAGCAATTTTTGTTCAGCCTATACAGAGTACAAGTTCCTCTTGTGAAAGCCAGAAACAATGAGGAGGAAAAATTAACCCTACAGCCATACCTGTCTGTTCTTTGCCCTCATCCTCCCTCAGTTGATGGAGGCTCCTTAAGACCAAGTGGCCAAACTGTCCCAGTATATGAAATTAAAGTGCTACCCCCATTTTAATGTTCCAGAGTATGGTGGCCATCACTTTGCAGCAGTTTGGTGTCTGCTGCAGGAATGGCATAGATGCAGCAAGCACAGGGAAGAGCTGAGCTGCTTTAGGAAAAGAAAATCCCCATTACAAATCAGAAACGTTAATTGTGTGGGAGGTACTAAGAATCCCTGGGTTTCCATGCAGTACAGAGTTCTTTCTAGGTGCAGTTCAAAGCCTCAAGTTTAAGCTAAAAATCCATTTCTGGCCTTGGTCCTCAGAAAGTAAGAACTGTGGCTTTCCCTGTGGACCTTCCCAGCTATCATCACTAAATGGGAAGCTTTTGGAGACTGCTCTCACATAGCAACAAAAGGATAAGACATCAGCCTCTGAATCCTAAGTAATTTTTCTGCACACTCTTGAGTCCCCTAGAAATCATGTCAGTTGAGTTTCAGGAGCACCTAGACAGAATGCAGATGTACTCATGGTTCTTACCCTAGCACACTGTGGTATCACAACTGTTTCTACCAGGCCCTTTTTCTATAAATAAATGTAGCATAAAGCCTAAACATTTCCCTCAGTCAATCTCATTAAGGGGCTGGAGTTGCTGTAGCACTGCTCTGATGGGCTGCTGTTTGACCCTGGCCAAGCTGGTATTTTATTTAGAAGCTGCTTTTACTCAGTAAACTACATATTTCAGAGTAGGCCTGCAAGTTTCCTAAAAGACACGACAGATTTAAAGTAAAATCAAACAGTCCTGTTCCAAACAGACTTTAATTTTCTTTTTTCTCATTCTCTTGGCGAAGTGTTTGGGTGACCCAGAGAAATGCCAGTAAATCTTTTTCAACAATTTTTCTCAAATCTAAACATTGTACTGAAAGCTTTTCCTGACCTGACTTGTTCTAAACTCAGCAATAAAAACATCCCACTCTGCCCAACACCACCACCAATTCAATTTTTTCTCTCCTCTACCCTTTGTGGTCCTTTTTCTTCCCAATAAGGACTATCAAAATCTTTTGGTTTTCTGCCCCTCCAACCTTCACTTCTTATTCACCATTTTTTCAAAAGAGGCATGAGTGTGCTGAACCTGCATTAAATACTAATTACTCCCCAATATCTGCCATTTGGGTTAAACAGGAGTTAATGAAATACATACAAATAATTAAAAATAGCTAAATTTTTAATAACTTTTCAAACTTTTAATAAAGGTTCCAATAAAATAAAAAAGATTGCTAATCTTGTAGGCTGCTCCTTTGCCAAACCTCATCAATAAAATGCATTAGTACCCCAGTCTTGACAAATGTTTTAAGCTGTTTATTTATTTGCTAAAGAAAGAAATTATCAGACCTCAATAACAAAAATCAGAAGCAGAGACCAAAAGCAAAAGTCTATGTCACTGTGCTCTCTGTCATATGGATCAGTCTCTAGCACTCTTTATAAACCTTAAGATATTCCCTGGCAGTCAAAGTCCTTTCTTTTTTTTTTTTTTGTTTTAACTAAAATGTTCTGCCAAGTTACCCCTTAATTTTAAGCCCATATTCTCATATTCCTGGGAGAAATCAAATTAAGAAAAACAAAATAAAACTAACTCATCATTTTGAAAAAGAAAACCCAACAGTCAGTAAAAGAGTTGTCATATTCTTGGATCTCAGCTCAACAGAAGGAGAGGTTGGGGAAGCCCTGTGGACACAAATTTTTGTTTCCACAGTGCAGACCTGCCTAGGTTAGAATGCATATTATAACATATACCAGCTAGTGTGTGTTAATTAGCCCATGTTAAAAGAATACAACAGAAAAACTCAGTTAATAATATCCTATCATATAAATATATATATCTCCTGTCAGATATATCATAATATGGCTTTTCATTCTTTGTATGTTTGACAAGGCTCTGAAAGCTTGCTTGAAATGAAGGGTAGTAAATCAAGGTCAGAGCTTGACTAATCACACCCAAATCTTGGGGGTTTTTCTCCTACTACAAAACTACCTTCACAAATTTTGCTTAGGTGTAACAGACTCTGATAAGAGATATCCCATGCCACAAGCTCTAGCATCAGCCCCTTTCTCTTCTACAGAAATCCCAAGTCTGATTCAAATCCAGGATATTCAGGGGAACAATACAGATGGGAAGCTTCAAAACAATTTGGTGAGGTTTTACTAGGATCTCATGTTTCTGACAAGTGCAAGACTGGAAGGGATGGGTAAGGTGGCAGCAGATCACAAACCATACACCAATCTGTGGCACAGTTACTTTTTTGCACTGGACTTGAGGTCAAGCATCATCTCTCTGTCAAGCTGTGCACAAAGTCCCAAGGCTCCCCTTCTCCCAGCCCTGGGAAATGGCTTGGAGAGGGTGCTCCCACAGTACCACGTATTTCATCACACCAACACTGGTGCTGACTGTGCATTGCACTGATAAGGACGGTCAAGGCTCTGGATAAAGCTCAGTACAGGTCTCTAAAAACACTGAAATGCCACAGTACTTGTTTCAGAGAGGAACTCTTCTTTGTTTTCAAAGAAGACTGTTTTATATAAGGCAGTCTCCATTAACATGGGCTTTCACAGGAGAACAAAAGCCAATGATGCAGTTTTTCCTGCTTAGAATCTCAATTGGCAACTTGGATTTAGCACTGGTACACAGCTTTGAAAGTAATGGGGAAATGGAAGATAAAGAGTTGATACAGGAGGGATTTCTTAAAGTCAAAGAAAAAACTTCTTTGAAGAGAAAAACAGTTGTAATACTCTGTAATTGAATAACAAAACAAAAGGACAGGTTGTTTAAATACTCCATCAGGGCAAATACAGAGTGTTGCTAGATATTTCTGTGTTTAAGCACACAAAATACGTGTGAAACACCGTTGCTACCTGACAGAGTCTGGGTCTTCTTTCACAAGATACAAAGAAGAACCAAATAGATGCACATTAGCTCTGTTAAAAGCCCTTCAATATCGGGAACACCGGAAAAAAGATTACAATATTTGTACCTTGGGTAGGGAAAGCAGGACTCTTGAGTTAGTGTTGTGGATACAAGAATCCCAGGAATTTCTGAGCTTGAGGATGAAATGCAAACTTTCTCCACCATCTCACATAGATCATCAAGTGTCAGAAGAACCAAAACATGCAAGAGGGCAGCCAGTTACTAAAAATGGGGATCTCTTAGCCAGATACTAAAAACTGAGCCTCAGTACCTCAACATCTCCATTAGGGGGAAAAATTCATCTCATTATAACAAATTTGTACAAATTATACACCTTAAGAACTTAAACCGTGTTTAAAACTCAGTGTAAAATTTTGATCAGCAGTCAAAACAATGAGTAAATTTGTATAGAGAGGTAGGAATTTTGCAAAAAATGTCTTGATTAAAAAAAAAAAAAAGGTCTTGTTGCGAACAGAATTTATTTCCATAGTATTTTATCCCTCACATGAATAAGATAAATGTGCACTATAAGAACAGGCTGGTTAAATTCTCTCACCAAGGAGGCAGGGAGCTGAACAGATGGCAGCACCAGGAATTGCTATTCCTCTCTTATCCAGATGATCTTTATCATTTCCATAATATTAGAAAATGACTCACCTAAGAAATACAACGTTCTGAGGGTAAGTCAGAAAATTTCACTTTTTTTTTCCCCTTGGAATCAAAGATTATGGACTGCCCAGCATTATAGTATTAGCAGTTCTAAAAGGAAATCACACACACAGACTCCCCATGCCTGCTAATTCGTGGGCTTTCTTTTTTAAAGGACCACTATTCAGAATGAAAGTGAACTATGTGCAGTCTGCTTGTAGCCACCTCGGGTTTGGTTTCGTTGCAGGCAGGGTTTTCTTTTGGAGAAGATTATCTTGAACAGCACATGCACCTTTATCTTGCCAATAAAGAAGACTAGTTTAGAGCACAATTAGTATGCCCAGCCAAAACACATGTGACAGCATTTATAGGCAGCCAAACCCTCAGCCACGGAAGGTAAACCATGGCTGGTTTGGGGCACTTTTTGAATGTATACAATTGTATGAAACACACAGGGGAAAAAAAAATACCTTGGTCAGAGAAACAAAGCTTCCTTCTTCCTGCCCATTTATCCCATCCTGCCATATGTTCCAAAGGAGAAACGTCTTAATTAGAGCAGTTAGTGGAGTACATCCCTGCCTACAGAGCACAGCACAGCCTTTTCAGGAAAAGAACTGGTTTTCTCACTATTATGGTTAGCAGCTAAAAACTCATTTGTGAGCAGTGATGCACACAGAGGGCAAGAAAATTAGTTCAAAGAGAGGTGTTGAGAGTTTTATCTCCTTGGGTTTTTTTCTTTGACTTAGCATGCCACTATGCAAATGGTTAAACACCAACATGTAGCAAATTTTAGGAGCAATTTTCAAACAATGAGGTAAATATATATTACATCTAGTTCAGCAGAAGTCAACAGTGATGCCTTAGGGTTTAACTTTGGCCAAAATCTATAAATATACCACGCAGACAAACAGGTCTTTGATGCCTCCTGATATCTAAATGAGATGAGTTCTGGGGGAAAAAAGTAAAAAAATAAGGAAAAAAAAATAAGGAAGAAATAAAAAAACACAGCACTTAGGGTCTCAGAAACCTGTCCCTCACATAAACATTTAAAAATAACAAGTCAAACAAGGCCACAGACTAGAACAGAGCTTCTCAAGTCTTATCTGGCACCAAATGAAATGCTTCTTGTAGCCAGCTCTCTGTACCATAGAGAAAAAAAGCCTTCTGGGGTAATTCTTGCAATGTAGGAAGGTTGGAAATGTTTTCTATGTTGCAAAACTTTATTCTAATGCAAATGCTGCATTATTTTTTTCCACAGTAACTGTGAGGTTTAATGTCCTTGAATCAGGGCACAAAGCTGAGGGATGGTGATTTTTCTGTAATGGCACAGTGCTGAAGGGTATAACCACGTTCCCTGAGATAGGAATTTCTTAAGTTGAAGATGGAATATATGCCTGAGTCTGCCTTCAGGCTATTTTTACACCAAGGATAGTTGAAATGCATGTGTCTGGCCTGAGTAAGGCACAAAATTATTAAAAGTATAAGGCTGCAAAATATATGAAAGTCAATAATGCAAAGAAAGGAACGCAGTCCTCCTGGGAGGGGATGCACAGGAAAGATGTTTGAGTCAGCAAGAGAAGACATATCTGTAGTTCTCCCTTTACTCAGAAACAACAGTGATGCCTGCAAAACCCATTTCCTGGCTGATAAAAAGACCTGGTGGTATCAGCTTTGAATGTTTTTCCCCTTATTAGCTTCTCTTAAAACACAAAACGACCAATCCTACTTACCTTACACAGCAGTGATCTTGGCAAACAAACAAAAGCCTACCATCCCATCAATCCAGAGACATCCTCTTAATGTTCATTATCTTAATCGGGAAAGATGATCTATTAATGCTTTGGTTGTTCTTTCATATCCATGTCCCCTCAGAACTTGACTGCTGTCCTGCTTATCCACTCCCAGAAAATCCACGCTGGAGCCACAGGAAATTCATCCCTCTCCTCTGGGAAAAAAATCCTCTTCGAAGAAGCCCCAAGTACTATCAGTAGCTGCAAACCAGCTACCAGACAGCACAGGAAACCTCTGCTAGGACCAAATTTCTTGCAGCTGGTGCCCTCTGAAAGCCCAGCCATGCACAAAGGAGCTCAGCACACCATGACACATCTCCATCACCACAGTTAAACCTCTCAGTACAACTGTATCTGAAATCTGGCTGGATTTAAGAGAGGTGGTGGGATGTGGCTTGGACTATGTGACAATAACATGTGATGAATAATTTCTTTTAAAAGAAGTCTGAAGCTTCTTCTGAGAAACAATAAGTACATAAATACAGAAAAACATTCACCTTGGGAAACCTATCTCTGCTATTAAAAGAATTTGTTTATTCTTTACCTGCATAGTTTAAGTTCTTTAAATAAGTGACATTTTTATCTTTCAGTAAAGCTTTTCATTGTGAAAATTCCAGCTATTAGTGCTGCAATGGGCTTGTTGTTCAGTTGGCCAACTGCATGAACAGGGTACCACCACACACATCAGAGGCTGCAGCATGGGAGGACAGGCGAGGCTGAGAGAGAGAGACAGACACTTCATATTACAGGTGCACTTTGCTGAAGGGTCAAACTAGTGTATCAGTGCTTTTTGTTATTTTCTAAAAGCAAATAAGTGAAAACTCTAAGAAAATACCAATTTTTTTTTTTTAAATCTCTCTTCTGAAGACCGTGAAAGTGCTTCCCAAAACAACCAAAATCAAAATGTCTACTTCATATACCATGTCTCTCAGACCTAATTATTTTTCCCCACCCTTGGTTGAACAATAATAGGCTATCAAGGCTGTGCAATAAAATCCTACACTATAAAGTGAAAATTAGAGCACGGAAAAAAAAATCTGAATTTAACTGGATAACAGCTTAGCTGAAAACACAAGCTCTGTCTCTATATTCATGAGAGAAAGCTGCAATAAATCATGTTTAGAAGTTGACCCCAATCATGTGGAAATAATGAAAGTTTCTAACGGATTACAGACAGGAGATGGAAAGCAAAAAGAGGAGAGGGCACATGGCTCTGCACTCCAACAGACCCTGAGTTATGTGCTTCAGTGGAGGAAATGACATGTGTTTATTTTACTTTACTGTTGTTTCCACAACCCATTTTACCACATCACTGAATGACACCTTTATAGGGCCTGAACTGTTTTTCAGCTGCAGCACTAGATTTAAAAATTATTTGACCCTCCAGACCTAGGATGGGAATGATGCTCCGAGCTGCCTCCACAATTACAAGGCACAACTAAGAGACAGTGTTTCCTTATAAAATACAGCATTAAAAAAAAATCCTGTTAAACAAAAATGCTTAAATACATGTAACAAAAACTGATTGTGGCTTTAGCTTTCAGTAACAAGACAAGCACTGCAGGATGGTGTAGCATATACCAGCATTTTGTTGCAGTGTTGGACAGAAAAAGCAATAGTCATGGCTAAGTTTCCTTAAGCAGGGGCATGTAATAAAGAAGAAACCAGCCTATTTTGTTTTTAATGTTTTGGGCTTGCTTACAATCCCTGAGGGACGGTTCAGTGCAATATCATATGAAAAACAGAATGGTAGCCCAGCCTTTGCATTTGCTTCTTGATGGAATGAAAGATTATCTCTCCAGTTCACTCTGAGTTATTGCCATGATTTTTAATTAAATGACAACAAGGATGAAGACAATCTCCAACATATTTGCAACCTTTGGAAGCAAGGAGCTTTCCAGTTGTAGTCAAAACCCAACATTTTTTGCTAACTATTCTGCCTTTAAATAGATGATTATGGCTCTTTCTGCCTCAAGGCACAGAATTATAGAGGCTGTAGCACTGCTAATTCTGACTATGCAAAACATGATCTATGAGTGCAATTAAGAACAAAAACATAGACTGTGGTAGGGGAACTTCAGAGTTTCAGTTTGTAGCATGCATTTATTGGATCTGAAAAGGAAATATGATTCCCCAAAGTAAATGGTAAAAGAATGATTAATTTACATAAATGTTGCTGAAGCTGAGCTGGTGGTTGATTTGCCTTGCCTTTCTGATTGCTGCAGTAGGAAACTAGATATTAGTATTCATTGAATTCCTGAAAACTGGTCCTTAGCTCACCCAGGGAATCCTCAGCAGGAGGCAGGTGGTGCAGCTGCTCTGTGTTAGAGATGACAGTAAAAAAAAGAGTTTATTACTATTGATAACATGCTAAAAGGAGGAGCTTTTCTCAAACAGAAACACCAGCAAGGTTGTATGTTTCTTATTTTAAGCTTACAGACCTGCCTAGTTTTCTTTTTCTGTCCCAATGCTCTGAAACCTTTTAAATTTCAGCACATCCACTGCCATTACTCCTTTCCCCTGAAGATCTTAATATAGTTTCAAATGGACTAACAATATAGAGGTATTTTTAAATTCTATTAGCAATTTAAGGTTCAATTTCACTTATAGCCTATAAAGTGACTTATTTTAAAACAGATTTATTGCAGTTATGACTCTGGCATAAAACTCCATCTCACAACAAATTTGGTGAAAAGAAACTATGCAATGAGGTTAGGAGGAAGAGTAAGTCATAACTTCTAGAGGACAGGAAAAGTGGTAACAGAAAACTTGTAATTGGTTTTTTAAAAGCATTTACAATGGACAAAAACATAAAACACTGGGAAAAAATATGAAAGCTGTCAAGGGACTGACTTCAAATCACCACTGACATTTATAGAGCATCAGCAAACCAAGTTGCATGAGAAACAGCTGTATGTCCTAGCCTCCAAAACAGAAGTATTTTGGTGATGGCTCAAAGATCTTCAATAAAATTAACATCAAAAACACGCTAATGACATAAATCTATACCTATAGCTATGTCTTACTTGCTTAACAACTTGCTGTGCAGTAAAATGATAAACTGCCAAAATAAGGTGAGCTCCAGCTCTACAAAATGTCTATGAAGTTTTCTGAATATATCATCAGTAAACCTATCCATAGACTTCCTTGTATATCTTTTATGCTTCTGCTTCCAAACATGCTTAGATGTCTTTGTGAATTTGAACTTCTTTTCCAACATCTTGCAAAGGTGTTTGTGGATTCAGTCATTCTTCCACATTGCATTTATGGTTTGCAAAACAAAACAAGCCCATCCTTTTCCTCTCAGGTTTTTGGAGCAAGACAAGGCAGAGTGAGTTTAGGAAACCTCGTTGCTGACTGGATATAGGCCAAAATATTGATTTTTTTTCCCCTTTAATATATTGCTAATTATTTAACAACAGGCCCCTGCCCATACCTATTCTTTAGATTTGTTTTTACTTTTTCTTCCCTTCTTCTCTTATGTGCCTCAAGCCCTCTTGCATGCCTCATCAGACAGTCACTGCACATGAAACACCACTTGGGAGAAACACATTCCTCTTTCAACACTGACCAGAGTTTTGCCCTTGCCATTTTAATCACATCTAGCTACCAAGCAAAGAACCAGAATCCAGTATTTTCTGGCTGCTGTTGTGTTGCTGTTTCCCTTAGGAAAATGAGTTGTGGGGAAACATGAGCAGCAAACGCAAAATACCCTGCATCATTAGCCAAAACTCACAGTATTGCATATGAGAACCGTATTGCCTCTGCATCCCATTTTCGTGACTAGGTATGCAGGACTGATGGGAAATGGCCCACTTTTAACTCACCTCACTCTGAAGCTGACACTGTGATGCCACAGCCATTCCTCACCTACAGTTCACAGCCAGTATCAGAGCAGACATCCTGACCGTTTCACTGAAGTGAAAAATCACATCTCTATGATGATGCCTTCAAGGCACATTTAACTGAAAGAGCCAACACACCATGCTTCAGGAGAGGAAAGGCTATATAGGCAGAATGAATAAGCACTGAAGACAAAAATTGCATTCATATCTAGTCCTACCTATTTGATGGGTTTTTTTAAACAATAACCTCACAGAAGCACAAAAGCTCAGATTATGTATGAGCATCTGCACGTACACATCTAAAACATTTGCCAGCAGAAGTGCATTTCTCTCAATCCTGAAGCTTAAAAGTGGATTTGACCATCACAATGAAAGGGTGATAACACTGTCTGACCTCTGCCTGACTTGCTGCCCACCTCCTGGATGCTGACTGGCACTGACTGTCGAGAATAACTAAAAATAACCAGCTTGTCTCACACACTGCAATAAGGGCAAAGGGAGAAAAAAGAGGTGGCATATTTGAGGTTCTTGCTGTTCACCCTTCTGTCACCTTCCTCTTATATTTTTTTCCCCTTGAGAACAGAGTTTGTTGCAGAAAGCACAATTAGCACAGACAATGGGAGCCAAGAACTTATTAATGATTCCATACCAATGACAAACTGGTAATGAGTTTGAGGCTTTGAGGCAGAAGGGGGGAACTGGAGAACCTACTCCACAGAGGACCACCTTTAAGGATAGCATCACATTGCCACACAGAACAGGCTTCATTTTTGTAAGATGTAGGCTGAATGAATCCAAATCAGAAAATCCCAACATACAAAGGACAAAAAAATAACACCCAAAGACGTTAACTTTTCTCATATTTTTCGGGGGTTTATAAGTTTTTCCTTATTTTTTATGTTTTGTTCAGTGTGGGGTTTTGCCAAAAATATCTTTAGGAGCTGCTAACTATCCAAAGGCATGTATTAGATGTGCTATGCTCCATCTTGCACCTTGCAAATCAGCAGCATCTGAGGTCAGGTCATGGGCAATACTCCATGTTCTGGTATCTAAGATATATCATAGGAAAAGGTAGGTCCCATTTCCCCAGACTACCTAGTATATCCCAGGAGAAACTCTTACAAATAAATCAGTATTGATTAAAAGAGAAGAAAAATATATCCTGAAAATAAGTGTAGTTTTTGAACAAACAGGAGCAGATGTGGAAGGTCAAGTACCTTGGCTGGTAATTACTGTGCACGTGTGATTAGCATGCATGAGTTTCTCTCAAGGTCTAAGCTAATAGCAACTCCAGAAGAGTTTATTAGATTTTTTCAGTTTTCTTTGGTGAATCTCATCTCTGAATCCATGACTAGTAAGTGCCATCGGTTCTGCACTGCTTCATCATGAGCAAAAGTTTAGGAGGAAGCAGGTACAGAAAACAGTGATGCATTCCTATGCAGAGAAAAAGCAACAACAGAAGGTAAAATAAGGCCGAGACAAAATGCACGTGGGGACATTCCAGGGGAAGAGAAACGCAACTGCACCACTTGTGTACCGATGACTGAGAATACATCAAGATTAATGTTCTGTAATGCCAATGAGTACTGAAGGCATAAAACATTCAACAATTGCCAAGTACATTCTAATACTAAATGACTGGAAGAACAACATTACCCTCTCAGAGAAGCTTTGATTTTTTTTTTTTTAATTGGAAGTTGCTCAGGATATTAAAAAAAAAAAAAAAAAAGGAAATTAATTGGAACAGGGACAACAAACTTACCTTCATTCTTTCTTTAATATTTTTTACCAGTGACAAGTGTCACCAAAATGTATGCTCTATTTGCTTATGCACTCAGGCAGTGAGAGCTTTCAGCAAAAATTTCTCCTTCTCCTTATGCCTTTACTTTATCTGGAAGAATGCTTAAGCTTTTGGACTCAAGCTTCAGAAAGTCTGCCACCAGGGTATTCTTCATTTCCCACTTAATCCCAGGCAAATGAATGAAGTCACAAGATACAAGTCAACACAGCTCCTGGGTTCTTTCTCCTGAGAGTCCAGATCACATTGCAAGGATTCTGTAAAACTTGGCAGTACAGCTAATCACAGCACTGCCAAAAACTATCTTTACTCCACACCACTTGAATAGACAAAAGCCCAAGTTATTTTTAACTAGCAAATTAATACTGAAAAGAATGAGTCAGCACAAGCAGTTCTTAAGAGGGCTTCCTCATCTAGAAAAAAAGCAAGGCAGCACATTTTAAAAAAGTGAAGGCCACAAAGAAAAAAAGTGATGTTTTGACAAGTTCAGAGAGCTGCTAGCCCAACATCCAAGGGGGTATGCATCACTCACTGATCCAAGACAGCTGAGAAACAGGGATGCTGTATGATGATACTTTTCCTGGCATCTCCTACCAGACCTAGGTGCTGGGACCAGATCTTCAGGTATAAGCAGCACTGATGGCCTCCATCCTCCAGGAAATTTTCCTCACTCTCCTTTAAACCCAGGTAATTATTTCTGGCTTCCTCAGCACGTGCTCACTCAATACCTTGCACGAGGGGGTACATAAGGGGCTTTGAAACACTACCTTGGCACAAATAAGGGGTCATTATTTCAAAGAACTTATGTAAGAACAAGCACTGCCAGATCCCGATGTGATTAATTACTGCCCAGAGATTACCAAGTGCAGCTGAAAGTGCACCCTCTTTCATTTTCTATTTGAGGCCCTGCAAAGGACCCTTTCTGAAAGAAGGAGAATTTGAGTATTTATAATAAGGCACTTTGTTATTTATGCAACAGTCCCTCGGTTATGCTCCATTATCCCACTTGGCCTTTTTTTGACCTCCCTACTGTCCATTGTTTGACTCTATTCACAGCAGAGCTAAATGCCTGAACCTTGCCAAAGCAAACAGTGTCATGAATGTGTCAGATAAGTTTGCATCCAAAGTAATTTTTTTGGGCTCATTAACAAGAAACACAACCCCTCAAAGATGTGGCTTTCAGGTATATTCCAGGAGAAGAAGCAGCTGAAGATTACCCTGAGAAAACAGTGACACAACAAAATGTTTAACAAATTTAAACAAAATTTATCCTGCACTGTTGACCTTCCTATCCTATTATAGTTGGTGCTTACAAGGAGTATGAACTTGGAAATACAATTTTAGGAGTGATTAGAGCAATTTAGAATTATAAACCACATTTCAGGAAACAAAAGGGTGAGTCTTTAGCACAGACACCTTTGTTTTCACCTGAGTGGATTGTTGGCCAAACTGTGAAGCAAGAACCAGAAGAAAGTGTTTGGTGGTAACTAAGGAGAAGATGGAATTGAATGGCAGATTTGTAATTAAACCTTGTCTGTTAATAAGACACTCAGAAACATTTGACACTGCACAGGTCTTGCTACCTATACTCAAAACACTTTCTTTGACAGATAGACAGGATCAGTCTATTAGTATACCTATAAATATTGTTGCATGAGAGGAGATTAGTAGGATTACAAGTAACAGCTTGCTTTATTTTTCTGTCTCCAAGACAGAGAAAGTAATTTTGATCCTTTTCAGAAATTCTGTGAACAGGGAAAGTAAATGCACAGGGCAGAGGAAACCTTTAAAAAGCACAAGCATCTAACTCTACAAAATAACACCCTCACAAAACCACAGTAAAAACTACACGAAAATGAGTAAAAAGGTTTTGTCAACACTCATCAATGACAACCTCCACAGTTTTGCCCCTTCCAGGTTGCCCTGTGCTGCAAAACAAAGCTTTACACTTCAGTGTGGTCTGCTGCTATTTTTGACTCATCACAGCCCATGGTGACATCAGTCACCAAACCCATCTGCATACTACCTTCGTGGCCTGTTAGGAGAAAACCTGCAGCAGACCTCTTTCACAGGGATTACATCCTGGCCCACATCTCTCTGAAGAAAACAGATGTAGGTGCTGTGCAGAAACAGTAATACTGATAACAGCACAGTATGAAGGGAAATGCACGTTTAAGTCTCAGAAAAGCAAAACAGAACAAGGGTTAAAGGAACCACCCTGCAGTGATAGCAAAGAGCACCACTTGCAGTCAGTGCACTTGCAGCCCACCAGCACCCGTCACTTATGAACTTACGCACTGGTGATTTTAGGGCGATTGTGTCAAGAGGACAGCATTTGGAACAAGGACAGGGTCACTCTTCACACTGTTAAGCCTAAAGTCCCCAGAGGTCCTGTAGCTCTGCCCAGTCTAGATGGAGAACAAGTAAGTGCCTTCACAGGGACAGCATCAACACCTGAACTGTTAACAGGTTTGTTAAGAGGTCCGGATAAGACACAAGTGTATTTGATTTTGAAGCATGTCAGCAACAGCTAATGAAATCTCCTGTATTATATAGCATTATGCTATTATATGATATTTTGGATTAAGCTCAATATGAAAACTTAAAGCAGAAGGAAGCCATACATTTTTAGCAAACTTTACAGCTTCTTAAGGTAAAACTACCACCCGTTAACACTGGCAGCAAAGGAGGGAGAAAAATTTGTGAGGGTGGCTTGCATCAGCAGGCTGGAGAATCTCCCTTCAGCAGGCTTTTCTAATAACAGGAGGGAGAACATAAAAAACACCTCTCAGTGGGCAAAGTAACAAATTGATTTATAGGCCTAATTTAGTGCTGGTTCTGAGCAGTTGACAATAACTTCCAAAACAAAGGAATGTAAATATTGTCAATTATACTATGCTAATAATGCCCTAAAATGTGATGAGAGCACTCTCTTGACAGGAGGAACAGTTCTGCCATCTCTCTATCACATGCATCTCCACTTTGTTTCTCAGACAGCTCTGACCCCTACAATCATCTCCATGGGCTGCTCTAGCACCTGATTCCTACAGCTTCTTTTCAAAAAACAGCGTCTGCATGAAAATACATTAAGATGAAAACAACATTAATGAAAATACCATTGAATATTTCACCATATTTTCTTAATCATTCTCCTTCTAAAAATCAGAGAATCATTTAGTTTAGAAAATACCTCTAAGATCATCAAGTCTAACCATTAACCCAGCACGGCCGATCCACCATTAAACTTTGTCCCCAAATGACACATCTAGGTTCTTTTAAATACCACCAGGGTTGGTGACTCCACCACCTTAATGGGCAGCCTGTTCTAGTAATTGACCACTCTTTTTGTGAAGAAATCTTTCCTTAATATTCTATCTAAACTCTCCTGGCAACCACAAGAGCCATTTTGTCTTGTCCTACCGCTTGTTACTTGGGAGAACTAACCCCCTTTCAGGAAGTTGTAAAGACCAATAAGGGCCCCCCTGAGCCTCCTTTTCTCTGGGTTAAACAAACCCCATTCCCTCAGCCACTCCTTATCAGACTTGTGCTCCAGACTCTTCACCAGCTCTGTTGCCCTTCTCTGTTCATGCTCCAGCACCTCAATGTTTTTCTTGTCATGAGGGGCTCCAAACCAGACAGAGGATTCAATGTTCAACCTCCCCAGTGCCAAGTACGGGGGACAGTCACGGCCCTGATCCTGCTGGACACACTATTTCTGATACAGGCCAGGGTGCCACTGGCCTTCTTGGCCACCTGGGCACACTGCTGGTTTGGGTTCATCTGGCTGTCAACCAGCACCCCCAGGTCTTTTTCCACTGGGCAGCTTTCCAGCTACTGTCTCCCAAGCCTCTAGTGCTACATGGGCTTGTTGTAACCCAAGTGCAGGACCCAGCACTTCACCTTGTTAAGTCCCAACACCATTGTCCTCAGCCCATTGATCCAGCCTGTCCAGATCCCTCTGTAGAGCCTTCCTATGCTCCAGGAGAACAACACTTGAGCCCAACTTGATGTCACCTGGGAACCGATTGAAGGTGCACTCGATCCCTTGGTCAAAGGCCATTGCTGCAAGTGCCAGCATAATAGTAGAAAGAAGAGGAATATTTATAATGCAGGCTTTATTTAATTGATGTAGATGTCGAAGTAAATTTCCATTTTTCAGTATAAAGATAAAGCCATTGATGCAGACACTGGGAAGCACAGGACACCACCAGGAGGGAGCAGAGATCATGTAAGGATGCTGCATGCATTGTCAGAGTCAATATTGCACTCATTTAAATCACTTCACTGTCTAGGGTATTCATCAGAGCATAATCACAGGTTCCCTATTCAGTACAGGAAGAAAATTAGACAACTACAAGGAAAAGCAAGCTAATAACATCAAAAAGAGTTCACTAACTTTGTCACTACAGCCAGGCAGCTAAAAGATGCG
Organism: Pachyramphus minor; assembly: GCA_013397135.1. NCBI lineage: Eukaryota > Metazoa > Chordata > Aves > Passeriformes > Tyrannidae > Pachyramphus > Pachyramphus minor. The sequence continues at coordinate 120,218 of VYXB01005994.1, forward strand.
TCCTGCAATATATGGTTTCTAGCAATGATTCCTCTTCCAAACTTAGCTTTTCTGTCTTTTTTTCAGCACAGAGCTGGTTAAAGTTGCCTCACCTGGTAACCTGGGGCTACATCCCTCCAAGAGCTCAAACCAGTAGCCATGGGAGATTCAGGCTGAAGATCATGTTCTCTCTGGAGGATGGAAACAGCTTTGCTGAGGGCTGCCACCTCACAGAGGAGAGACTGGGGTTTTGGTCTCTGCCCCAATTAATATTTAAGTATTTCTTACCAAACACTAATTGAAATAGGGACTAGAACTAGTTCCCTATTCCCAGCTGAGTGGCTTAGCCTTTAGGCTACAGTCATTCTTATCAGCTTACTCCCTCCCAATCTCCCTGACCCATAAAGTACTAACTATCCCCCAATGTGGAACAATGTGGCACAGCTCCACCTGAAGGAATGAAGAGCCTGCCAACTGACTGCTGCAGCACTTTCTTCAGAGGAAGAAGAGGATTCATTTATCCCAGGCTGGAGAAGAAATTGGAGCCCCAAACCTTGCCACAATCACAGAACCAGAGGGAATCACAGAACGAGGTGATGAGGTCAGCTGGGAAACATCTCCTTGGAAGATCATGGTAGCACCTACAGCAGTGCTCAATATGTAACAACAGTGTTGGGACAGACCTCAGTCTAAGTCAGATGTTCCTGAATGCATGTGGAAACAGACCTTTAGATCCACAGAAGATTTTACAGGTGGAAACTTAGGCACATAATGACTGCAGAAGCTTCCAGTACTAGATGACAATTGAACATATAAAGGATCCCAGTTTTGGACTTAACTACATCCTACATTATATGCGAAGCACTATATAACCAAGTCCTGTTATAGTCTAAAACCAGAGCAACAAAACCAGAACTTAAAATTGGTGTGTTTGTCCTGGTTAAACCATGACAGGTTATTGACTGCACCTGTGTTCACATTCAAAAGTCTTAGGTTTTACTCAAAATTGTCAAAAATGAGAAAAAAACCCTAAATCTTCAGATTGAAAAACTATAATTTCTAAATAGGAAAAAGCCAATTAGAATTTAAGCTATATTTAATATAGAAATATTTAATTTTTTAGATGAAAGTCAACTTGAAGATGACTGTAAATTTTTTCCACTTCTGAAACGTATGTTCCCCTCAAAAAAAGTCCACGACCATACATTGCCTGAGTAACATGAAGTGAAAGATTTTCATACTGCTGAAGTGAATAAATGCTTAGCCATTGATTTCAAGGGCAGCAGGGCTGAGCAACTTCATCGTAGATATCTTTTTACCTGGTTTCAGCACATATCATAAATTTGTGTTTTTCTTCCCACCTACTTCTCCACAGCCCTCATTCCTGGTCTTGCCCTCCAGAAGCCCAGGTGTGTGCTGTTTCCATGGCCCATTACCATTGCCATCACATAAACCTCCCTGATCATCTGTTATCTCATGGACTGCAGGTACCCAGGTGCTGATTTCTTTCTGCAATCCCTGCAGCTGCTGCAGTGACATTTATTGGAGAGCCTATGAGTTTTAACCCTTTTCTTCCTAACTTTCTCCTTTTCACTAGTCTTAATGGGAAGAAAGGGCTGACCCACACCTGCCAGCCTCAGCAGACACAAAAGCATTTATCTACCCACCTCACACAACTCATAATCTGAGTCTCTTAATACCTACAAAACTAAAACAGTACCATCACCTTTCATCTCTCTTTTCTACCCACTTCCTCTTTGCTTTATGCTCTCTTCTCCCCAGTTGCCATCTGTTTTGAGTCAAATGCCCAGCTCCAAGGCATCATGGTGGAGGAGTATGATCTCCTATATACTGACACTGATATCACCTATATATGGAGATCTCCTAACTATGGATATCACAGAACCAATCAGGTTGGAGAAGACCATAGAAATCATCAAGTGATGGAGCTCTTTCTGCTCCAGCCTCAGAGCTGGGTCATCTGTGCTTGCATCACCACCTCTATCAGTTATCAGTTTCTCAAGGTAATGGTTTCACTCCTTTATGCATCCATAAAGTGCTTTTTGTTAACATAATAGATTTTTCACTGGCACAAATGGAAAAAACAGTCACTCATCTCCCAACTATAACTGTTTTTAAATAGGAAAAAAAACTACTCCAGAGAATTAGAAAATGACAGAACATTGTATTTTTAAAAGATGGTTTAAAAAAAAAAAAGTATTTCTTTAACATTTATAACTGTAGACAATTCATATGCTGTTAGAAAAGGTTACATGAGCTAATAACCATAATGACCATACAGAGAGGTCATCTACCATAAGCTATGTGGTGCCCGACATATAGATTTCTTCAATCTGGTCTTTGACTGCAAAAAAAAAAAAAATGATCTCTCTGGCCTCAGTTTTAAAATCAGTGTATTTTTGGTTCAAGTTAAAGCAATTTTAAAAACCTCCAAATAACCATCTATGTTCCCTATCTGGAGTCTCGATGGGAGAAAAGAAAGAAAAGGGCTACTAGCTTTCCAAAATGTTTTATTTAGTTAGGTCACAGTTAATGGTATTCCTATCCTTGTGGGTCCCTTTCAACTCAGCATATTCTACGATTCTGTGATTTTCATTACATCAAAAATAATGCTGCTGGTGTTTTACTCTTTAAATAACTTTAACATGAAGCTAGAAAACTACCTTGTACAAAGATTCCTGGTTCATTATTCACCATTAGGGTGAAACAAATGCTCAGGTTCTCAAAGAAAATATGTCTATTTCTAAATATGAGTATTGAAATCAGTTTGTTTGCTTTCCCAGACTGAGATGCATAATCTCCTGAGACCTGAGCCTGATACATTCCCTTTTATAGCAAGAGGGATCCAGGTCAAGCTGCCCTGCAGACATCAGCTGTGACTGCACAGCAGGTATTTGCTAAAATGCATGAATTTTTAAACTCTGGGGCTATGGAATTCCCAGGATTCCTAAAAGTCATCAGCATTCATAGGAGTGTATTCTGACAGTTCACAAAATGCTCATACACATTCACATGACTGTGGACTTCTGTGCAAATTCAGAGAGCAGCACATATTCATAAGATAACTCCCATGACAGCCTAGAGAATGGAGAAGCATCAATTGTCTTATCTAGGGACAAGATACAATAACAGGGGTCATTTTTTGAAAACCTAGCTATCAGTCTACAGTATTATAAGTGGCCAAGTGCATGGATAAACTACCATAAATTTCTGTCATCCCTGCAAAAACACTATTCCCAGAACAACACAGCAGTTATTCAAGGCTTTTATATTAAGACTGAATGTGAAAGGAATGATTTTTCTGTTGTTGTGTAGTTTATAAGATGTCTTAGTAAAGGTTTAAAAAACAATTACAAAGCATATTCTCTTGAGGGGGTGTGCAGGGAGAAGAAAAGACAGGATAAAACCAGGTAAGTTATGTCCAGAATCTATCTTTACATCACTCAGTACAGTTGCTCGCATGAAGATCATCTTGTTTTCTTTACATTTTTTCTCTAATTAAATTTTCAAATATACTGGCTAAAGAGACAAATTGCTTCCTCATTGTAGCAATCCACCCATGGCAGCATCTAATTCTGACTTTACCCAAAAATTTACCAGAAACTTCATAATTTTTTTTCCCCACCTTTTTGGTTGTTAAGATTTGGAGTAAGTCTGTTTTTTCCTACCTGTAGTACCCAGAATTAAGCAGACAACGTTCATAAACACTTACAGAAAAAGGGCATCTTGTTTCTGCAGGCACTTGGATGTCACAGCTATAGGATTTACATGGTTGGACAAAGGTGTACCAGGCTGGGTGCAAGGGTGAGACTCCTTTGAGCACAAAGAGAAATACCAGTGTAATTCAGTGTGACAAGATCCCAAAGAGCCCGAAGTAGGTTTCAATCACCCTCTATCTGTTATTATTATTCAAGTAATTAATCATAATTGTGTGTGGTGTAATCTGGATAATGAATTGACTGCATTAATCCCATTTATGTTTACAAAATAAAAGTTCAACATAGTCAAGGGCTTCATATTCAGGACACATCATCTTAATGGTAACAGTTTATCAGCCTTATTTTTATTCAATTAAATTCCTTAATTGCACTTTAATTAACTACTATAGCTTGTTTCTATTTAGCATTAGAGCAGGAAATAATTGCAGCTGGCTTCACACTAGGATTTACTATTACCTCCAAGGAAATGAGGACAATCAATATTCTAGGGAGGACAGGTACTGAAACTGCCTCCTGAACAACCTACAGATCGATAATCATGATAGGAAATGGAAGGGAGATTTGCATTTGAAAAAATCTCAAGAAGATCCCAGAGGAAGGAATCAAGTATAAAGACAAATAGGTATTTTCTCTAACTTTCCATTTGTGACTGAACCCCATGTCTTGAGGAACTTAATCAAATGGTCAGGTAGGTGTGTCAGCAGCTAGTTGTCTGCCACCAAGAAGCTTTTAGGCTAAGTAAATATAAATTTGATTTTTTTTTTGTTACCACTGGAACAGCAATTACAATCACATATTTTAATTTTAACTTGTTTGAATAAATGGCATATATCTACTTCTTATTGAAGCTTGATTTGTATTATGGGCAAGTCCAGTACAACAATTAAATAAGAATATTCAATGAAAGTAAAGGACTCTGTTCCAGGTATACCCTGTTCCGGGGGTTTCTGCAGGTTAAAAGGGTGCTATTCCACTCAGCTACAGAAAACAAAGTAAACTTTAACAAATTCATGTATTACACAATCACTTTTCAGAATTATAATAAATTGGTTGACTTTGTTTATAAAATCTAAAAGGAAACATTCCTGGCTTATCTACAAAGCCATGGGTGTCTGGGAAAACGCCATAGGTGTCTGGGAAAACTCTCACTTATCTAAAAGATCACGGGTATTCAGTTAAAGTAAACCACACATCCTGATGATTTACATATGAAGAAAGACTTCTTCACCTAAAGACAGAGCAAGTAAATCTCAGCTCCTGATGATTTACACATGAAGGGAAACCTCTTTAACCTAAAAGACAACTCCAGCGACCACCAAAAGGCAGATTAGGACCACCTGGTGATTGTCACACACAACGCAGAGATAACAGCCTCAGGTACGCCAGAGTCAGAGAATTATAAATAAAGAGACTTTTTCCCATTTCGGTGGTGCGCCTTTGGCAGAGCAGAGGTCTCACCAGGCAGCCCCAGCGCTGGTTGCTCAACTATCACTTGCTGATAAATTTAGCTATTCGTGAGCAGCTGCACAGTGGGGAGAGCCCCCATGTTCAAGCATTCCTGGGGAATGCAGGGAAGATGTGGGATCACTTCCACGTGCATCTTCTCAGACACACGAATTGGAAAACAGCCTACTCTGAGGACCTGATGATCAGTATATTCCTTATCCTCAATTTCATCTTAACTAATGGCCAAAGTGGGACACACACATCTCAGTGAGTCTAAGATGTGTGTGCCTAAGAGTCTAAGAAAGGGAGCAAGACCCAATTTGTTAGCAAAGCCAAGGGAAACAGTCACCTTCCTCTTGTGTAGGGCTTGTGCTGAGCTTTAGTTGGCACAATTCACGTAGCAATCATCAACAGGTAAAAGCATAAACTCATAAAATTATATCAGTCCCCCACTAACTGTGATGTAGAAACAACAGTAAGCAAAGTAACTGTCTATAACTTCCAGATTTCAAGGGGGAAAAAAGGCAAGTTATTACTAAATTCTCCATTGAAATTATTCAATATCTCATATGGCCACTAACTACATCTGACTTTCTTACTGTTACTATTTTCTAAACTTGAGCACATATTTTAATTTTGCTTTACAGTAGAAGAAAAATGGTGAAAGCTTTATCTAATTCTAGCCAATCCAGAATACCTGAAAAATCATGTATATTCTGAGAAAAAGAAGAGTTATGTGAATCAGAAGTGCGCAGAAAATGCGTTTATGTGAAATTCGCTTCTATGTAGGTGTTATAAAATACAATGTTAAGGATGCTTAGGAAATTATAGCTTCCTGAATTGGGTTTTATTATACTCATAAAAATTCGTTGTTGTTGTTGTTTAGAAATAATAAAAGTTATATTTTACCCTTTCTGAATTGTAGCCTTTTCAGGCCACGTGGTTTTTGGGATGATCACAGACCGGAATGTGAGCATTTTTACTTGTTGTATTGTTTTCCTTACTCAGAGCCATGTTATCTGTGGTACTCCAAGAAGATTCAGCCCCTTGCTCCTTGCACACCCCCATTTACCTCTTTCAGGTCTTGGACAATGGCAGTGAGCCTCTCATTCTCCGCCTGAACATTGGTGACCACTGCTCTGCTCTGCTTGAGCTCGTTCTGCATCTCCAAAATCTTCCCAAGGTAATAAGCTTCTTTTGACGCAGATTCCTGGAGCAGAGTCTCTTCCCGTGTTTCTCCATCTTCAGCCACTTTGCGGTGAACGGAGAAGGACTGTCCAAACGCCTGCAAGGGGGAAACAGTGCACAGTAAAACAACTACTGAAGCCCTGGAAAAATCATCAACATAACAAGCAGCTGCATAAGGCAGAAGGAAGGAAATAGATCTGCGAGTCCCAAACTCTGACCTAATAAATACTGCCTTTAGCAGCTCCCTAGCAGCTGAGGGCCACCATCTCATTTAGCTGAAATGAAGCATCTTGGAGCTGTTCTCATTTGCAATTTGGATTTATGGCCCCCATCCAGGCGACCTCCACTGAGATCAAGATGGTGCTCTGCTAACTAGCCATTAATTAACGCCAGTGTTTAACTCTCCTGCATGAGGCCAGCCGATAATTCATCAACTCCTTTCTTCCCTTGTTCTGCAAAATAAACGCCTGGTTTGTGTTGTTTTAAAGAGCATAAATAGCTGACAAGTCTTTCTTAATTGCTTTCCATTTCCAACAATCTTTTATTATAGGAGCTGATCTCCTGGTATAGAAAAAAGCTCCCTGTAACCTGAAAGAAAGATAAATGAGCACCAAGCAGTGGCCATCTACACCTCTGAAATGCTAAACACACAGTTCAGCATTTCATTTGTGCTCAGTGTTTTCTGTTGAGAAGAAACAATATTTAAGTGTTCAAGAAGTGTCTAAATATATAGATAATTTCTAGTGATTCTCTTCTTGTTACTGGCTTGGACGGATCAATTTAATCAGGCAGTATTTCTCAGTGACAATTTCTGATGTTGTTTTTGACAGCTCTGGAAGGATGCAAAGTTCAATCCATGATAGTAGACATGATAGAGATACTATTTATGAAACACAGAGGGGAAACGCCAGAAATAATAAATATATATATATTTATAGAGAAATATATTAAATATAAAAATATAGTACAAAAGTAAAATAAAACAAAACCTGATTTGATTGTATTACCTTTGAAAACAGGCATTTGGCTGAAAGTTACATGACCTAAATTCTGGAAAAAGCCAAAAGAAGGCATCTAATGTTAAGAATATTCAGCCTAACATAAGCAGAATTTTTCTCATATAGCTTAATACAAAGTGAATACATTTGAAAGACCATGATTTTAATTTTTTTCCCCCAATACATGAGAGAAAGATTTAAGTCACAGTAATATGTTATTTCAGTGAAAAATNATATAAAAAATATAATACAAAAACTAAAATAAATTACACATTAAGTCACATTAATATGTTATTTCAGTGAAAAATTATCCCTAAAAGCATGATTTCTACTCAGTTCTATGAAACCACAGAGCAGAGCACACATTTGTGCCCCCTGTAAGCTGTGGCCTCCTTTGCCTACCTATCAATAAGAACTACTTGCCAAATCAAATCCATTGTTTTACTGCTGCTATTTACAGCCTTTCAGAACACATTCGAAGTTTTACTGGCACTATAACTGAAGCAGCCCCTTAAAAACTTCAAAGTAAAACCCTCTTCAAAAACTTCTCAGCTTTTAAGTCTACTTCACTTAGAGAATCCTGTGAACTCAGCATTAAAGGATGCTAAAAATATTCAATAATGTATTAACCCAGCTGTCTTCTCAAATGACAGTAAGTAACTGAAATAGCAGGCGTCAGCAACTTGCTAAATAGGATTTTCCAAATAACAAGAAATTCAATTTAATGAAACTGTTAAGCACTGGTTCAGTCACTATATCTGTGCATCTAAGATGACTGCTTCAGGAACACTGCTAATAAATTATATCTTGCTTTACATACTTATATGCAACTGCTCACTGCTCCTCATCTGAGACAGGGCAAAAAGCACCAGGCCAATAAAGACCCTACATGGCAAATGTAAAGGCCACTGACGCTGGGGAGGACAGCAGAGGAGCAGGTAGGACTAAGAGGGATGGAGAAGCTCATGAAAAAATGGGACCTGGAGTCCTCCCTGCCACTTAACTATAGCTAAATACCAGTGCACAGCGATGACAGCCTGCCAGGTGCATACTGCATTTTCCTCAAATGTACTTTGAAGGTGCATTTTTTGCAGATGTGATATCTAGAATGGCAGTGAATACAGATTTTGGGGAGGGCGTGCAGTATAATGGAAAATTACTGCGTATTTCACGTTCCATTGTGTTTATGACTACAGAAAGCAAACTTTTTTTTTTCCTATGAACCCAAACTTGAACATTACTGTTTATCATATTATTCAATTTCTTTCTTAAACTGCTATCAATCTGTTCAGCATCAGGGGAAAGAAAGCAAGGAAGTATAGTTCAGTTTCCATATATCATTGGAAATTATGCAGATCCATGCAAACAAGGAGAGAAATATGAGACGTCTTTTAATTAAAAGCAAGCAAAAAGTTCTGCTTCTGTATTTCATGGTCTGTATACAACATCAAAAACTTTAAACTTTCCAGGTATACCCACTTAAGGCCTTGCATGAGATTGATCACTTTTAAATTAAAGCATGTATCAATATTTTTCAGCTGGTAGCCAAATATTTGTTCTATTTTTATTTTACGTTTTAATCATTTGTTTGATACATTTACTTATTTCTAAAACCTTATAACCTAGCTATGATATAAATATTCCAATTTACTGTGCTGACTTATTTCACTGAAGCCATGCCCACAGTAGAAGAAGTTAGTCACCCGAAAAACTTTACAGGTCACCTAACTTTACAACAGGCACAACGATTGTCTTCCACCAACAAATAGTTTCCAGACCTGAATGGGACAAAACACCTCACACATTACAGCCCAGACACCATGCCCAGCCAACAGCATGAACAGACTGCAGCTGGGGAGATCTGGAACAGCCCCCTCCAGCCTTCAGTTACCTCCCTGAACATGTTGGATATTAAAGAGTCAGAATGTTCCCAGGAGATGGGAAATCCATATAAGTGAAAGCCAGTAATGGACAAGATGGGAACTGGAGCAGCATTTGGCACAGAAGCATTTATTTGTGAGAACCAGATGCAACCGGCATTAGCATCAAGTATGGAAGGAAGAAGCAGCAGATGAAGCCCAAAACAGAAGAAGCTGACAACCTGGACTGCAAGATAAAGAAAGTTCACTTACATTTGGGTCAATTATTGGATACAAACTGGTATGTTTGCAGATGGATGCAGATGTTCCCTGCATTCCCCATTGTATAAGATACTGGTATTTCCATAGAATCATACAATGGTTTGGGTCAGAAGGGACCTTAGATCATGTAATTCCAACCCTTCTGCCTCTAAACCAGGCTGCTCATTTTGTTCAGATATTTATAGCCAAGGTAAATAGTTTGGCTCCTGAAGAGACGCTGTTCCTGCCTAAAAGTACTTTGTTACTTATAATTAGTACCACAGCAGCTTCTCCCTCAGTCAAATTTCAGGTGATGTCAGGACAAAAAAAGCAGGGACAGGCTCTTTCACACTATTGCATCTTTTCAAATGGATTAGGACAAGTATGTCAGCATATGCTATGGAGTTCTCTGACCTAGGCTTCAAGAAACTAACCAGGAAAGGAAAGAACTACAGCTGTAGATGCACAAACAGTGCCCAAATCATTTGCTTGTGTGATTTCTATGAAGTATTCTAAGTAGGTGCTGCACTATATTGTGCAGCTCTGTTAGTTATTTACCACCATTCTTTTCAGTATGGTGCTGCCATGCTTGGTGTGACTCCTCATTAAAACCACTTAAAAATCACTACTAGTCCCTTAGTGGCTCTTAGTTTCAGTAATCACAGTGTGGAGCTTCCAAATTCAAGTTTGGACTCAGAAAGAGCTGTGTAGCTTCCTTGAGAAACCTGCTCCTAGGGCAGACACAACAGCTTAAATCAGCTACAAAGACTGAGACACATTTACTGTTTGACAAAGACTGTCCTAACAGAGACCAGTCTGAATCTCATCCTACGCTGATCCTGTCACTTCTCTCATGATTTTGCTTGAAAAGATGTTCTTCACTGAGTGAGGTGATACTTTTTTGTAAGTTGGTCATAAAAGCTGAGTAACAAGATGCAATTAAATGCTGTATATATATATATATATATTCTGAGACTTGAGAATTGTAACAGCATCCTGACTTTTTAGAGGCAACTTAAAATTTGAACTTTGAGAACAATAATTATGAGTATTTGAGGTCATGATAAAAAATGACAACAGTGGGCACACAGAGGGAAAAGGTCAGTCGGACCATGGATAAAAGTGCAACCTTTGAGGAAAAAGCCATTTACCACTGAACTCTAAATAACCCCAGATGGAAATTTCAGTGTCAGAAGCAAACTAGCATGACAGAAATAATGCTGTGAACAAAATGGGCACAGATTTGTAAAAGAACAATAGAAAAATGACTCTTCCAGACAACATGTCATATTTATATGCAAATATAAATAGCAGTAGAAAGCTAATGTGCAGCGAGTGACATGAAATTATGACTGTAAAACAAAAAATATATTTAACACTTTAAAAAAAAAAGGAAAAGGAGAAGCTAGATATTTAATTTAGGTGTAGAAAGCAGCACATATACAAAAGATCAGTTATAAACATGAGTAGATAATGAAGAATGCTATTTCTGAGTTTCACTTTTATTTTTACTAGCCACCTCCTGGGACAGAAATTCTGAAGTGTTTGCACAGAAATTAATTCTTCTAGTCTGTGATGATTAATAAGAAATAAAACATAACCTGACTGCTATCAGAACGAGGCAGCCTGCCTTTATGGCTTTGACACTTAATGCAGTTTTTCTGATGCATAATGCAGCAGCATCGAATTGTTCAAATGATTGCCTATTTCAGCTGCTAACTTGCTGCAAAGCAGAATGTATTATGTATTAGTTACCTCCACACTCCTAACACAAAAGCAGGGGAAAACCAGCCTGGGATTATCCAAGAGGGTAGCATACTTCCTAGTCAAATGTATGACACCACAGATGGAAATCTTTGCTAGAGATGTTAGGGGTTAAGGCCAGGGACAGGTCTTATATTTTAAGGCACAACTTAAATGCCCACTTATCACTGAATATTCCGTTAGTTATTTGCAAATTCCATGTCTCTCAGATAAGATGGGGACTTTTAAGCTTTTGTATTAAAAAAAAAATAATCACCATTCTATAAACTTTTATTTCCTTTTTCACAATTCATTAACCAAAGCTCAGGGTTCTTTGAAATTTTTCTGCTAAGGAGCAATCAGTGGCAAACACAGATCTGCAAGGCAATCCCCTCTAGACAAGACCAAGCAGGGCAGCAAGTAGCTGAGCAGGCTCTAGCCCTTCCCTCAAAATCAGCTGGTACAAAACTGTCCTGTCCATAGGACATGATGTGTCTCCATTCAGACACATTATTTCCTTAACTTATCTCCAGTATTTTATACCCTGCTCACCTGAAGGCTGATAAAAATCACCTTGTGTGTACCAGTTTCTTTGCTAGTAAATCCAACCCAGACTTCAGCCTAACTGGTAATCTCTCTCTCCATGGACTTTCTTACAGGTGTGTGCTCAGTTCTGATCAATTGGTTGTTGTTTGTCATTCCTGCTCCCTCACTCTGGATACACAGATTGTCCAGTGTCTTGGACAAGGACTACATTTTACTCTTGAAAAACACAGGAGGAAGCACTAAGTCTAAGCCCATCGTGGTTTTTGGCAATGCAACAGCAAATAATGCCTTTGCAGAGGTAACTGATGGGCTCCAGTCATATTGCATCTGCTTTCTCAAAACATGAGAAAGTTTTAGGCTTCTAAAATTTTTTCATAATTTAGGCTAAATCTTTTTGCAGTTGGCATGACCTCCTGATGCTCACTTAAGACATCTGAGAGAAGGCAATAGGTTTCCTTTTGGAACCCAGTACTGAAGTGATTAAAGCCTTCAAACACAAATGCCAGGCATACTGCAATCAAAACACAGGCAGATGCAAGCTTAATGATGACAGAGAAAAAAATTAATAGGTATTGTGTGGATAGTGCATCTGAGATGGACAGCCCATGCAGGGAAGCAGATTGAAAAGTCAAAAACAGATTGAGAACACAGCCTGAATCAGCATGGGCATATAGACAAGAAAACTAGATCATGAACTTTTGGGTTGACAGGCTAGCTGAAAACAGCTTGATATTTTACAGCTAAGAGAGTGTCCCATTTGTCTAATTGCTCCTGTGTTCAAGAAAGCAAGATGCAGAACTCTCCTACAGAGAGGCAGAAAATACAAATATGTTCAACCCCATCACTATTTTATCTTTCAGCTGAGAACAACAAACAAGGTTCCTAGACTTAACCAGTCCCTCAGTCAAAAGGAATATGAGATAACTGATCAAAATTCCACTGTACCCAAGCAACTGGCTGAGCACGAGTAATTTCAAAATCTCCAGACTCAAGATGATCAGTTTTATGATCTATGGCACACAACATGAATAGGATTTGTGTGCATTTGTTTGGGTTTTAAATTTTTTTAATGTGAAAAAATACCTTTCACTTTATATGCCCCATCTTGCAGGGAAAAAAAAAAATTAAATGTTTTATATTGAGTTTGAAGCAAGCTAACAAACTAGGGTTTCCTGATTTTTCATTCATGCAATCAGTCTGCCTTTTGAAAATGGTGAAAATTAAGCTTCAAAAGACAGGGTTTTTTCAATTCATGCTTTGCTACAGACAGTTGATATGACCTTAAGTAAAGTACTCCTCAACTTCTCACTTGAAAAATGTAGAGGACAGTATCTGCTATAGTGGAAAGGACATTATGATAGATCCATTCACGATCTGAAATAAAATCTACTATAGTTACCACAGGACAAGAAGAAATGGCCTCAAGCTGTGCTAGGGGAGGTTCAGACTGGACAGGCAATGGAATGGGCTGCCAAGGGAGGTGGTGAATCATCATCCCTGGAGGTATTCCAGAAATGACTGGATGTGGCACTTAGTGCTATGGTGTAGTTGGCAGGGGGGTGTTTGGTCAAAAGTTGGACTCAATCTTAGACACCTTTCCCAACCTTAATGATTCTATAAGCATAGTATGGGTAACTGATAAACCTATAAATGTTACTTGAAGAAGCTATTTTATTCCCACCTAAAGGCAGAAAGCATTTATTTCCAAGCTTACTTAATCAATTCAATAATAATGCAGATGCTGGTGCAATAATAAAGTAATGTAAGTTAACATCTACATGAGAGATTTCACCTGCAAAAGTGGCTTGCAAGCCAACATGCTGGAGGTTTTTAGCTGTGCCAGAAATACTGAGGAGATCAGATACACAGAAAACATAAGTAATACTGAGTCTGTTTACCAATGTAGAGCAGTAGGACAAATGTCAACAATTCATAGGCTTTTCCCCAAGGAAGCTTTGGATAAAAGTGTGAAGGACGTGGACGCTTCTATTTGTTCTCAGTGGATCCCTTCAGTGTCTACAGTCCTCTTGAAATTCATATATCAGATGCTAATCAACAAAGCCTTCAGAAAATACAGAGAGAAATGAGCATTTACATTCAACTCAGCTACAGGCACAGCCACACTTCTACAGTCCCAGTACACTGTCTGCTGATTTCAATCAATACGTGAAGCCTTAGGCAACCATGCTGCCTTTTTATAAACAAGGAACAAAAATATGCCTAAATGTGATGGTTAGGAAATATTTATAGACAAGAAGAAAGCAATACCATGAAAATGAACAGTCAATGCTAACCTCCATTGTTCATCAGCAATCCAGTAAGAGGGGGAGTGAATAAGAATTTCCATTTAATTGCCTTTAACAGCACTCTAGATGAGGATTTCAATTCCCCAGCCCTGAGCATTCATTCCCTCCAGGCACAGAAAACACAAAAAAGGGAAAGCTTGTAACAAAGAGCACCACTTATCTACAACACAACTAATTAGTTTCATGCTGATAATTTTAAAGCAGCTCTGTCCGAAATGAAAATGGCCAATAATTAAATAATTTCTACTAAAAAAATATAATTCTACACCTTATTAATGAAACATAAGGTGGCTTAAAAATTTACACCAATTACTACATTGGTGCTTATGAGTTCGCACTGTTATCAGATCAACCTCCAAGCTATTACAAAATTCCAAGTAAAACCAATAGAAGCATTACCAGAACAAGCATGTGAGACTGTCAAAGATAGTGGGTTTTAGGTTTTTTGAACAAAATGTGTCTGAAGGTTGAGATGAAACATGTCTTCCATGGAGGCCCTACTACCTTTGCAATAAACAGCAAAATCCCTTTTTTACTGAAACTTGAATTTTTAATTTATTTTCCCCTTCTCTAACTGCTTTGCTTATTTTTTTTCTGTTTTTCTAGCTATGAAAGGACTAAGATAATTGCAATTCTGTCTCCTGTGCTTGCTTGAGTAAAGCTGCTAAGAATGCATGCCAAAATACAATTCTTTCAGAGCTGTCAGCCTGCTGGGACATTCTAGTTATTTCACATTAGCTCCCCGTATGTAAACTCACATTCCACAGAGAGAGCACATTTTTAGAGCATTTTAGGAGTGCCCTAAGGAAAGTCGTGTTGGGTAGTGAATAAAAAAAACCAAACAACCATGAAGCACACCAAGTGCATTCTACATTGCTGCTACTTCTTCTGCCACGATTTCCCGATGAAGAGAAGTCTCAGTGGTAGCACTGTAGAGGGAAAGATTATTTCCAGCTGCGTAGGCTTAACGAAGGAAAGGAAGGAAGGACTCCTATCACAACCGATTAGGGATATTCCAGAGCAGCATAAAAAGAGGAAAAAGGCTCCATGCCCAAAATGCCTCTTCTCAAAGAGATGGGAGGAAATAAAGTGTAGGATGCAACCGCATCAAGTTGCATGGAGCAAGAAAAAGAACGCTGCTCCTTAGAAGATAATGCTTTTTGCACATTAGAGTAAATTAAAAAAAAAAACAAAAACAAGAAAAACAAAACAAATCAATTGAGCAACTCTGTATCAGTAACTGCTGCAGATGTAAGGAGTATGTCTCAGAACACTTATAAAAAGTGATGAACAGAAAACTTATTTTATTGTCATAATATTAGATTCGTGCTACCTTCTAAGTGGATTCAAGCAATTTAAAAAACTGTTATTTTCTCATTCCATCCCTGAAGAATAGAACTACTTACACACCTTTTATTATTTTATTATCCCTTTTATTTAGATTCTCTTAATATTTTTATGCTGTTTTCTTTCAATTAAAAAGAAACTAAGGTCCCTTCCGAACCAAACCATTCTGAGTCGATGAACTCCCCCCGCCAGAGATCTAAAACTGTGGATTCTGAGTATAGGTTAGTGGTGGTACTGTTGCTAAGCAGCAAAATTAAGGATTGACTCCTCAAAGAATAGGAAACTCCTCTTCTTGAATAAGAAAACAAGTAACATAGTTGCCATCTTGTCCTCAAAGCACTGTAAAATGTCACCCTCAGGCAGAAGTCATTACCCTGAGAATACTTTTTTGTCATACAAACAAAAGAAATTAGAAGCTACAACGGGCAAAGAGGAAGGGGAAAAACCCCTACCTCCTTTAAGGTATTTTTGGGACCCACAAGAAAGGTCTCCGATAATCAAAACAGCAGCATATTATGCTTCAAGTGACATTTAGAGACAAGTATAAAGAGTTGGTCTGCTCTTTTTCGTGTTCCTCAGCCTTTTTCAAACCATGCCCTAATGGTTTGTCTATCTCACCAACTACATGGGAAGGGAACTGACTACAATCAACATGTGCAGAGGTAAACACTGACATCCCAATCCTCATAAATGCTATTTTTTCCCAACAATTTGGGATTTCAGCCTTTTCACGAGCCTCATAAGAGACTTCCTATAGTTTTTTTGTAAATGAAATGGGAGAATGGGGGGGAAGGAGGGGATTTCTCTCAAAAAGAAGCATTTCTCTTGGTGCCTTTCTCCTCTCCTCAACAGACTGAGCATAACAGATCCATTTGGAAAACACCAAACTGGCTGTGACTAGTTCTTTAATAAATTTCTGCTTGTAATGTGATCCAAGCACAGACCTGCAGAGCTAAATGCATTCAGATGGGCTTCTCAGGAGATTGACTCCCAGCGTGCACAATGGTTCACTCCATGGAGCCATCCAGCATCATGCTATTCTGGGAAGTAAAAGCCAAGGCTGACCAAAATGTTGCAGAAGGCTCTGGCAGCCCCAAGTGACCAAATATGTTGTTAAATGCACATGATCAGAAGGAGCAAACCTGACTCTACGGGCAGAGCAATGGCCCTATTTGGGGTTTATTATCAATAGCCCTGTGAAACGAGCAGCCCTGGAGGAGCAGCAGTCAGGAAGGCAAAGTGAGTTTCATTGCCTGAAAGGCTTCCCAGAGAAGACAAGAAGGAAATGGGTTTGTTCAGCCCGAGAAGAAAAAGGTTAAAGAAAGGGAGACCTACTTGCATTCTTCTCTTGCCTGAAGGGAGGTAGAGAAGATAGAGTGTGCACAGGGAAAGGGGAGAAGGCAATGCTCACAATCTGAAACCACGCAAATTTTCACAAGACAAAGGAAAATTCACTCCGAGAGTGGCATGGCACCAAAATAAGTGCCCAGAGTGTCATCTCCATCCTTGGAGACTTTCAAAACTTGTCTAGGACAAGACCCTGAGCAACACTTAACCTCACACTTCAGTCAGGGGACAGACAAGATAATCTTCAAGAACCTACTCCAAACTAAATTCTATTATGATTAAGGGAGAAATTCTATTTGCTGGAAGGACTGGGACACACTTCTCCAGGACCATACAGTTGAAAGAGCTATGACTCATGGTTGGCCATTTTCTTAGCTGTCTTCAACACCAATCTGAAATGGAAGATGACCAAAAGCAAGACCATTGTGGTTTCACTGTAATCAGCAAATCTGATCATTTAAATGGAACACACAGAGACAGCAAATTTCAATGACAAGCATAAATAGACCTTGAGTTTTACCTATTTGGGACACCAGCACTCTCGACCAGTTTTACTGTAGCAGTCATAAAAATCACAACCTGAGAGCAGGGCTCAGTCTCAGCCAAAGTCATAGTAACAAGGCAAGACGAGGCTCAGGTCTATAGCAGTCAGGGCAGTAAGATATCATCTTCCAAACTGACAAAATCT
The DNA here is from genome assembly GCA_013397135.1 of Pachyramphus minor. NCBI lineage: Eukaryota > Metazoa > Chordata > Aves > Passeriformes > Tyrannidae > Pachyramphus > Pachyramphus minor. The sequence goes on from VYXB01005994.1 coordinate 137,666, forward strand.
CATGAGCAACCATACTTACAGAATACATGTTTCCTGTATATTCCACAAAAGTACTCCTGCTTATTAAATTTAACGCCTTAATTTGCCTGGCACCACTTACATTCCTATTCTCTGCAGTTCTTTATGTGAATTGCCAGCACAGCAAGTTCTCACTACTCCATAGGTAATTAATAAGAATAAACTCTCTCCTTGTGACCACACATGACTTGCTTAACATCAGCACGTTGTAACCAGAGTTGCACCTAGCACAAGTATCTTGGACAATGGAATGCAAGGAAAGAGCTCCACATTCTAGTTCCTGGAGCTGGAGTATTTAAAGTTGCGTGGAGAGGGGGCACACACTAAACTTTTAGAAAAATAATTTCTAAACTAAAGGTTTAAAAGGAGAAAGAAAGACTATTCAGAGATTTCTGCTGCTTCAGGCATTTATAGAACCTCCGAAAAAATTGAAGTTGGAAAAATCTCCAAATAAAAGCATGCCCTTCAGAACAAGAGGCCAAAATTACAGACCTCTCATTTATTTTCAAAGGAAGGTTTAATTAGAATATGCTGCCAGCCACTGATTTACCACGGGGAAACTTTTTGCTTCCATTAGCATTGATCAGTGCAGTGCACACAACTGTTTCACACAATGCTACTGCAGCTGGGTGCTTACTGCAAGTGCTGGATAATCTCATGCCTCCAGAGTAAGTGAGATTTTAAAGCATATGGTGGTACTGATAATCATTTTAAAGCAACAACAGCTTGCCTACTTAATGCCCCAAAAAAAAGTAACACTCAGTTAGTGGGATTGCCATAGATTGGCCCACTGCAATCCTTAGAGAGCTGTAATTCATTTTGCATAGGGTAAGAAGAAAAACAGACAAACAAACAGAACAGAACCCAAAATAACTAACTAAAAACCCTGACCAGTTATTCAAAGTAGATGAAAGTGGTTTGGTGTACACTGCTGAGCAGGAGATCTACTAAGGAGGAGAGAGACTTGCCCTGACACGTGGGTTCGGGTTGCGTGAGAAGGTAGATGGCCTGGCATTCCTCCAAGTACCTCTGCACCCACACCAAATGTGTCTGTCTAAAGTCAGCCTGACGATAAATTGAAGAAGGCAGACCATGCCCCATGCTGTGCATTTGTATACCTGCTTGTCTAAGTGCAGCAGGGCTCCAGACTGATCCCACGTGTCACCCCAACAGAAGCAAAAGGCAATAGCCCAACAAAGATTTCGCTTTATAAGCAAGAAATCTGCAGTCTAAGCCATGTGTCCAACCGTAGCCCTTCCAGTGTTTTTGCCCAAGAGCTCAGCTGTCCCTAGCACTACTTGTCTTTTACTGCATGAACACAGAGGAAGTCAGTGCATCAAGGATGGGATTTGAAAACCACAAGCTAAACGGTGAGATCAGGAATCAACAGGCAACATCCAGGGCTGCAGGCATGTTCACAGGATGGGCTCGTCTTACCCCAACCAAAACATTAAGTAGTTCCCAGCCTTCTTCTCCAACAGTGTTACATACATAATATTGCCTGATGTTGTAAACCCCCATTTGTGAAATAAGTTGTCTCCCAGAAAGCAATTTGCAAAGGATAACAAGTTTAAGAGGGTAATACACTTTTGCTTTGTCAGCAGCTTTTTCTCAGGGTGACCTATCTTCCAGACTGTAAAAAAACTGCATAAGTGTATGCAAATTGATGATCCCTGACTTACCTAATTCTACTAAGAAAGTAACCAAAGATTTCATTAGCTTCAGCAAAGCCCCCATTTTACCCTTGGGTATTTATTTCTAGATGATATGCTGTATTCTGGTTTCTGATTCACTATATTTACTCATGTGGAAGTTTCCAGCAAATTACAAACAGTTAAAACAACTTGCGAAAAAATCAGCAAAACTTGTCAATCTCAGCTCTTTCAGTGGCCGTCTTGTTTGCACAGAAGCTTTGGAACTACATCAGCATCATCAGAGTTTTCCCTTTAAACTCTTCTTTTTCATAACAGCAGTTTTCGTGGAACGGAAAGTCTTCTTTCCTGCCCTGACACCGATCCACAGGAGCCATGTCCGTGCTCCCACAGAGCGGAGGATCAGCGACACAGACAGGAGAACACCTCAGTCAGCAGCCAGCAAGGGAGTGCTTAGCTAGCCAGCTAAATCTGTCGCGGCACCGGATGCGGGAGCTTTCCTTTTCTTTCCCAGAAAGGAAGCTTTCACACATCTCTGAACTCGATACTTCGCAAACTGTAATGGAATGTATCCCAGCACGAGTTGATGGCCATCTGCGCAATTGCAATGTCAGAATGCAAACATCAATGTTTTCCAAAAATGATGGTGAATGACTCCTCCTTCACAGACAAAGAGACTTTGGAGAATGTCAGACAAACCCACATTGGGAAGGGATGTCAGTTAATTTAAGTATTTTATATCAGAATGGGACAGAGAGATCCCTATTGACTCTCACTTGGAGGCAACTCCCGAGAGAGTTGATGGTTTCTTTCCTTCTCTCTTAAACTTGAACCTCTGAACTGCAGCACATCTGTGAGCGCGTTTGTAGGAAACACATATCAATAGAAAAAGAATCACTAAGTGAAAAATACATAAGGTCATCAAACAACACGTTTCTCTTGCAATGGATTCATAGATACTCCTTTGTATCAAAATATAACTACGTTTACTGTTGGGAATCTGTAAGCCACCTTTTAAAGACAGTGGTAACTCCATATAAAATCTACGCAGATGTTTAAGTCAAACTTTACTGCTTTCAGGCCTCTATGTACCCAAAGGGAGACATCACAGAACAAAAAACAAAACAAAAAAAGCGCCACCTCACCTACATGACCCTGGGAAACTGGAAGGATGTGTGCTTCTTAAAACACTTTTGAAAACCCTGTATGTACAGTTGTGTGCACAGTTGACACAATGCTGTGATCCTGGCCCTCTCAGCCAGGATCCCTACAAAGGCAGGAAGGAGGCTCTGATGGAGCTCAGCACCATCAGCCAGGATGGGATGTAGGCAGCAGAGAAGGAGCCCTGCAGGACCTGGCCTGACCACTGTCACTCCAGTCAACCTGCTCTGCACCACACTTCCCAGCACTCCAAGTTTTGCACGGGCTTGTTAGCAAAACAAAAAGGCTGGACTTAGAAGGCCCAAGAAGTATGATCTTGCACTCCAGCTGATGAATGGCTTCAAATGGCAGAGCACAGTCACAAGGTTCCAAAAGAGCCAGCAGGATCTTCTTCACCCAATCCAACACTGGACAAGCCAACCCAGGCCACCTCTGTAGGAAGCTCAGCCACCCCTGTACTACACTGCCCCACAAAACTGGTTTCTGAGCTGGCCCCTCATGGCAAGAGATGCCCCTTTTGCTCAAAAGTCTGAGTGCATCCAAGCTACCTCCAAGAATTATGCAAGGGTTGATTTCCCTTTACAGGATGAATTTCAAACCAAAAACTGCTAATGCACCAATGGGAGTTGTGACAAGATCCCATAAGGAATGGTTGGGAAGGAAAAATCAGGGAAAGAAGAACAGAATGAAATATTTTTAGTAAATTTCTAGTATAATGCTATCATACATTTCTGCTCTAATACAAATTAAAGAGGCTGGCAACATACAGAACTCAGACACTTAGAATGCTAGATCTCTTAAAACAAATCAATTAGGACAGAGTTCAAAGGAAAAAAAAAATGAACTTAACCTATCATGACTCTGCTGTACACAAATAACTCCAAGACACCGTTGTGAATTTACATGCACATACACCTAATCACACACCAGTGATGATGATTTCAGAACGCTCCAGCAAAGGGAGATGGATTTTTGATTTAGAAGACTGTCCAAAACCCTAAAGCTGCTTTGAAAATAGCAACTCACATGGTTTTATTCAGAGTTACTCTATCCATTTTTCCTAATGTGCTCCAAGCAAAAACTTACGAAGGTCTGTTTGGTAGGGGCGCGTTACAGCTCAGCTGGGCCGGCCACGTGTAGCGTGTCATCTCAGAGCTGAGAAACACAGGCACATGCTGAAACTGTGCCCAGGGAGATCACAGAAATCAAGCACCTGGAACCTCAGCGTAGCCATGTCTGGAGTAAAATGCACCACTTACGCTGTCCTGATTAAATACATGTGCTAATGACAGAGAGATGACAAAGGTAAAGAAAAATGGAGGGGGAAAAAAGAAACAATCATGTAACGTAGCAGAAGATATTTGAATTACTGCCTTTAAAAGTTCTTCCAGATAATACCTGGCATGCTGTAATTTACAACTATTAAATTCATGTAGATACTGTGCAAGAACTATAACTGAACACATACAAGGTTTATTGAGCCATGCTTAAAAAGCTCTATCATGCAGGAGAAGTAAAAGAAATGCAAAATGTCAAAGTGTTTAAAATATTTGCCTTCTTGAAAAACAGCAAACAATTGAGACAGCTCTGCTGTCATAGCAGTATATTTATTATGAGACTAGTCCCAATGGGTCAAAAGGTTAAATGTCTGAGCCACTGTGAGAATTACAGGAGGCAGGAAACTATTTCATTAGATCCCAAGATAATCATGTTTCATTGCTGACCCTGGCAATACAGCACAGAACACAAATATTAGAATGACAGCACACAGCAATCCTCAGTGACAAAGAATAGGTATATTGGAAAAAAAAAAAAAAAAAAAGACAAACCACAAACTTCAGCTTTTCATTTCAGTGAAATATCAGAGAGGAAGGTCTGAGGTTTAGGCAAGGCCAGAGTAAGACAATATCTGTAGAAACAGAATAATGCTATTTGTTGAAAGCTCTGATGAGTGAGGCTTCTCAGGACAGAGTCACAGAAAATAAACCCAGAAAAAGTGGCAAGATTTCATCTTGTGGTATCATCTTAAAATTTGCTACTATTCAGACTGAGATTATGTGCTTAACATAGAGCGAGGTCTTATATGTCCTGCATTATGCAGAAGACTAGACCAAACCTTTGTAACAATTATTAAAAATGGAATGATTCTCACTTGCAACCTGCATTGATGGAAGCACTTCCTATGTACAAGATTTGAAATGGTGGCATGGAGAAGCACAACTCTAATGAAAAAATAATTTATTAGCCTCCTTTCAGAGGGGTCACCAATGACAGTCATCCTGTTCAGCAACACTGATTGCTTGCTGTGAAAAATGGCAAGTTAAATACCTGGGAACACGTTACTCACTTGATATGTCTAAACAGAAGCAACACTTCACATAAACTACCACCCTGTTTCAGCAGGGACCTGGGCAAGTCCCTTCCAAGGCACTGAGGTGGTCACTCAGGTCTCTGACTGGCCACCTCCTTTGTCCATCACACTTCTGTAAAAAACCCAAACTTTGTCCCTGTGGCCTCTTTTCAACTACACTGTGACTACCACTATGTGAAAGAGGGGATGAAAGAAAAAGGAAGTAACCAAACAAAGGAAAATACATTTATGCCCTTTCATTTCTGCTTTGCTAGAAGTAACTAGTTATACACTACTCCCAATTTGTTTCAATTGCAAGAGGACTCATCTACTTTGTCTATCGAAAAAGATTGTGCTCACCTAAGGAAGCAAACCTATTTCAAGGGTAGAAAAAATATCATGAAACAAGAGCTATTTAACCAAAAAGGAAAGAAGTTTCAACTAGACAAGTCAAAATGAGAAATGGATACTTTAAAAAGTGATAGCAACGGAACAAATAACTAGTAAGAACCGCAGCTTTGTCCACATTAAAATTATAGAGTTGCTGTATTACAACCTGAAAAGGATAAAAATACCAGTATCATAGTATTTAAAGAGAAGTTAATAAGTTATTAGGATGAATCTGTCCATATACATACTCATACCTATACATACATATTCTTTTAATATTGCTGTGTAGCACACATTTCCATGGGAATCTGAGAAAACTGAGAACCCCGAGGAGCAGAAGAATATTACATCATTAATAAACAAATAAGTGACCTGACTAAAAACCTGTTAGTTAATATCAGTCATAAGGAACCCAACATACATGATGAGGACTCTGTTAATAGCTGGAGTCCTTTGCCTTCTATGCTCTACATAAGCAGTTGTGGCCAGACCACTTAGCATATGCATCTGGGTATAAACACCACGTGGGTACGAGAATGTGAGTTATAATTATGAAAAAGTGAGTGCAAGTGCATTAATTAACCAATTACATTAATTATTCAACAAATTAACTTAATTAACTAAAATAAATCTCACCTTCCTCTTCCAATGAGGTCTCTCATTGAGTTCCTGCACCGTGATGGGTGGTCTATAGGTAAACAAGCTAAATGAAGACAGGCACCTCCATAAGACAACAGAAAAAACCTCAAAACAACCAGTCTGATGACTCCTTTAGACTGTTCATAAAACTACAAAATCTATCCCTTAATTCTTCTTTTCTTTCAGAACTGGGTCCACAGAATTGTTCCTGGTCTGTATCAGTAAACATGGAAGTTTATAAACTGGGTTTGCTCAGCCCTGAGAAAAGAAGCCTTAAGGGGAAACCTTATCACCATGTTTCAGCATTTGAAGGGTTGGCTACAGTGAAGTGGAGACATCCTTTTTATAACGAGCCATGTTGAAGAGACAAGGGACAATGGGTACAAGTTACTCCTGGGGAGATTCCAAATGGACACAAGAGGAAAATTTTTCACCATGAGAACAAACAGCCATCGGAATTATCTCCAGAGCGAAGTGGTGGATTTCCCAACATTGGACAATTTTAAGATTCAGCTGGACTTAGTGCTGGACTATCTTGCCCAGACCATGCTTTTGCCAAGACCAGTGGAACCAGATGATTCCTGAGGTCCCTTCCAACCTGGTATTCAATGATTCCGTGAAGGATTGTCCTACTATCATTAACAGGCAAACGCAGCTCAAGTATTTGATCTCAAGTTTGCTGGTTTTTTCACTTGGTGTCCGGTTACCTACTTCTGAAGACTACTCGTAAACCTTGGATGGAACAACTGACAGAGACTGTGAACAGTCCAAGCAATTACAGACTGCTTAAAGTCTGTCATGAAGAGAAAAACACTGCCAGTCTGCAGCAGTCTCAACAGCCTCAAACAACTAAGGGAAATGAAATGGCTTTGCTTTCAGTGCTTCTCTGTAAGGTAGTTTGAAACGTTCAAGTAATCTACATGATGAAGTACTGTGGAATTACCCAGGAGGTGGTGACCCGAGCAGCAATACCCAGGAAACATGGACTGAAAGGATCTCCATCCTTTGTCTTGTCATCGCCAAAAAAGGGTAAAATAAATAGTCAGAAGCACAGACCTCTCATTGGGGTTCCAATTTATGGGCAGAGGATATTTTTAAGTGGCAGTCAGGAAACGCAGAATGATTTTTTGAGAGCATTAAAATAAATAGGAAGTGGGAAATTGAGTTAGCAACAGCTGAACATCATGCTTTAGGACACTGTAGTGTATGAGAAAAGAAGCCAAACACAGGAGCTGAAAAATAAGACTAAAAAGGCTGAAAATAGTATTAAAAATAAAAATCCTGAAGCCCCAGAGAAGTGGAAGTTGCAAAGTACATAGAGGAATGCAAATAGCAGAAGGATTGTGAAGAGGACTGTGTTGAGACACATTCAGGAAAAGGAGGCTCCAGCAGAAAAAGGGGCAGTCATCTTTTTTAAAGTGGGAAGATAAGAATGAAATAAAAAAAACCCCACCAACATTAATTGAAGCATATACTGCCATGCTGGAAGCGAAAAAGAATCAGAAGGAAACTGCTAATCACATACTGGGTAATAAGCAAATACCAAGTTCAGAAAGTTAGCAGGGAAAACGTTAACAGCCACAAAAGTTGGAGGAAATTCAAACAGCTAGAAGAGAAACACCTAGTGTGCATCTTGCAGGACTTGGTCTTACAGAATATAATACATGCTCTCCCCACACACCACTAAAACTGAAATAACTCAAATGCAAAAACTTTGTGACAGAGCACAGTATGAAATACAGAGAGCCAGGGATCATGAGCAAAGCAGAAATAAGCAAATTATTACTGAAATGAAATTAGATGCCAATCAAGTTAAAACTGTACCAAATTTTGTTAAGCTTTTAAACCAGGAGACACAAGTGATGTGCAGTGGAAGGGTAAAATATAGATCAAAATCAAATTACTCAAGGAACCAGAATAATAGATGACAGGGTTGGGCTCAATTCAGAAATGCAAGCTAATGCAATAACTAAAAATGAGCTAATAAGATGGACTTGATGAGTCCTGCAGTGCTTTAAAGGCTTTGCTACATTATCAAGATTGCCTTAATGTTATACATCCCTCAGATTTTGCATTTTCTTATCACTCTTCACACAGAAGCAACTGCTGGAAACTGCAGCTCTGTTTGTGCTCAGGAACAAGAGGGAACGTAATTAAAACGAAGACAGCTTCAAACTAACAGTATATGAAGGATGTAATCACCTCTTAAAGGTGATCATTGCCTCACCAGACATAAGCAGCTTTCTTGAGTGAACCTGCAGATAATTATTAGAATCAAATTAGACAAAACAGGAAGACTGTAAGATGAACTTTTTGAATGCTTTTTAATAAGGATGAAGAAGAGCCTGTTCAAGTGATATAATCTATTACAATGAAGATAAAGCAAAATTAATGGATGAAGAGGAAACCAAAATAAAAATATGCAAATTAACCTGCATTCAAAATTCTGAGTATGTCCTTAAATCATACCAGAAACTGAAACACTGGGTAACATCAGGCAATAACTAGAGGGATGAGGAGAAGTTACAGTTGAGATAAGAATCCAGTGCTTTAGTGAAGAGTCTCAGTGAAAACTGAGGGACATGAAATACCAAAGATGATGATTACAGAAAAAAAAATTAGAATCAAATTAGGATAGCAGTAGTTGTTAATTTGGGAGGGCAGGAAAACTCTAAATCCCAAGCTGAGCCACCCCTGCACATGAACTGACTCCAGGGCCAGAATAAATGATATTTAACAGGCTTGAGTACCAAAGGGATGAGAGGAACTACATGAACAGAAGATGCACTTTAGAAGTAGATCATGAACACATGAAGGGCCTGGTGTTTCAGCTACTAAGGGAAAAAACAAACAAACAAAAAAACCACGACAGACAATTAGCAAGGGAAAAGACCACTATATTCAAATAAAGACATACTTGAGGAGCACATCAAGCCATCCTAGGCAGATTGTTTCTAAAGGACAATATTCTGGTGCTGATTTAGCTAACAGACGTCTATGAAAGAGGTTAGTGAGAACTGGATTTCTATGGTTCACCCACATTGGACAATAATAGTGCCCAACACAAAAGAAACAGAAATATGGGAAAGTCCAAGTTAATGTACTTATTACTGATCCAGCCCCACAAAACCAGTACAGATATCTAACAGAGGCTGAAGAGGGACTGCAGTTTATTAGAGAGAGCAGATCAACAAGTGGCCCTGCATCACACACAGCTCTGCAGTCTGGTCAGTGCTGCAGCAGGCAGTAGACTGGATCCTAAATACCCAGAACAGTCCCAAATCCAATAGATTGAGCCCTAAACCTTCCCACTTCACAAACAGCTCCAGTTGCAGCTAAAGCACTATGAATGTTGGAGGGGCAAAATGGTGTTCAGCAGTACATTTAGCAAAGTTAGCAAAATAATGCTGCTATCAATTTGCTTTGATGTTCCAAGGGTAGCAGTGCTGCCCTAACACGCCACAGGCTTTTTTTTGCTTTGTCCACATACCATGCTCCAGTTGTACTCACAAAGATAATTAAGAGATAGCCACTCAGTTACTAATATTCAGAGGCGGATGCAAATCAAAGAGAAAAAAACCCCAAACAAACAAAATAAATAAAACCCACAACAAACAACACATTCCACCTTGACCACTTTGACAGAAGCAGCAGAATTGCCTCCAGACTGTCGATACTGAAAAAACACCATTTGGTGTCCTCTCTTCAAAACTGGATGTGAGGTCAGCACTCTGATATCCTGGTCTGTCTTACTACATATGTATGTATTGTGCTATTGCCTTTGTTAAATGATATGTATTTCTAGTAGTGGGGCTATGTTTCCGTGGTCACTTTGCTCACCTGGCCTTTGAACACTGGTGGGAAAGGTTGGATGAAATGCCCCCATTAGACAAACACAGGCTCAACAGAAAAAATGACCATGAAGTTTTATAACCTGTCTATAATAGCAAATTAAGATCATCAATACAGTATCTCTTCGAACCTTCAGATTTAAATTGCTTTGAGCAGTCCTGGCCTTTTAAAAACATAAAAGCTCATTATCCTTTGTCTTTTCATGAATTTCACACTGAAGACCCTACACTGGTAGCTACTGAGTTGATTCCAGTTAACAGAAAGTAGCAGTTTAATATCATAATTATACTGACACAGTCACTATCCTCAAAAGTATTTTAGCTTGAATATTAAGACAAGAATGCATCCCATGGAGAAATCACTTTCCATCAATGGGTTTCCCGCAAGAGAGTCAAAAGTCAGAGAAGAGTTAAAAGTTAAGAAACTATATTGTAAACTCAGAAAACCTTCCCATGTAGCCACACTCCTTTTGCATTACCTGTCTGACTGCATCAGCCCACCTCTCCAGTACTTGACTAAGTTAAATATTCATTAACTAACAAAAATTATTCTTCCTCCTAAATAGCTGAAACTTACAGATACCACTTCAATATGAATAAATAATAGCATATTGACAGGAATATGGTGTTCATATGCTCAGGAGGATGGTGGAAATAGATCAATGCTCATTTTATATAATAAGTAGACACCACCATGATCATGGCTTTATACATCACCACATCATTTTGATGATGTTTTTCAACACCAGAGTGAGGACAATACCCAACATTTTTCAAAGAGTAGAAAGTATCTATATTTATGTGCCTCAAAGGCCTTTGAGTCTTAAAAGCCAGGCTGTCAGTGCTTTCTAAATATGAACTCCCTCATAACCTACTTTCAAACTGGGCACTCATAAGTAATTTATTGATGTTGTTATTTTGGAAATTTCCTGGAAAGACTAATGCTAGTTAGTATTTCCCCTCAAAAATGGAGCAGAAAGCCTTCTCTAGGCTTAGAGCATTTCATTTTTTAAATGCAAAAAATATACTAACCCTTCAGTTTGAAGAGCATGGAGGCTGGGATCTGGTAAAGGGAAAGAATCCAAATCCCTTCCCTACATTCATCTTGACAATCCATGGCTGTGTAAACATCTCCTTATTTCTCAAAAAAAGATGATACTATTTATCATACTTCGATTTTGTTGTTTAAATTATCAAATAGGATAATGTTTTAATGTCTTTAGTTTGGTTTAATTTTCTATGGAACTTTTATTAAGAGCTGTCCCAAAACAGAAGTTTTTAATCTGTTCTTAAACAGACACTTGCTATAAGCATTATCAATGCCAGTGACAGTAAATTACAAGTGTCTACACTCAAAAGGAACAGTTATATGCTCTTTATAAGTGAGATGGCAGAAAATATTTTGCTTGAAAAGAAAACAGAAATTTTACGTTCTCTCTCAGATTACAAAAAAAAAAATCTTTGTTTTGTAAGTAAGTTTGTGTTTGTACAAATCATCAGCTGATGCTGCAACTGGGTATTTTTACTGACTTTTCAGAATGCTTCAGAAAATCCACATCAGTATTTGAAGGTAAATCACATAGCATGAAGGACAGAAATGCTACCACAATTCACTGTTGACATAATTGTGGCCCAAGTAGGCAAAAATCATAACAGTAAAGTTATACAACCAATTCTAATGCTGCTGAAATAGCCTCACAATTTGCAGAAAATATCCATGTTTTTTCTCCAAAGTACCATGGATGTCAACTGTGACTGTTACCCAAGCCATAAGGGTTAGGGCATTTCTGTACACAGAATTTAAATTGGCAAGTCCCTATTATAGAGAGCAGTTTTGAGATAAACTAATTAGATTTTAAGCTGTTAAAACACTGACAGTGAGTGATGGCCTGGCTGCTTGCCCTATTATTTCTGCTGAACCAGGAAGAAACCCTTATGTTAATAACAGTACATTACTAGAAGCGTTTTTAAGATAAGACACTACCTGTAATAAGGAGCTCCCATTAGTGCAATCTCAAAGCACTTTACAATGGCCACTAAAAGATCAGTGAATTAAAAGCCAGCACCGGTGACATTCAAGCTGGGGGTTGTTGCAAAGAACAGTGTTGAAGTTATAAGTCCCCAAAAACCCTTGCAGTAAAATGCACATAAAAATATGTTCAAACACAATCAGTAACTGGTGCAAAAGGAAAATCCAAACCAAACATGAACGTGGAATGGCCAGAAAAAAACCCTGATGTTATTTCTTTTTTTACTCTGAGGTCCCACCTGGGTTTTTACTCTGCTGTTATTCACAAGTAGGACAAGCAGAAATCATAAGGAAGACCCAGTAAGTTTCCCTAAAATACAGTTTAGCACATGTACAAGGAGCTACATGTTCCATGTAGGGGTTTTTTTTTGCCCCCCCTTTTTTTTTTAGGGCAGTTCTCCAATCACTAGTGGCGCTTCCATCTGATCTTCAGGCATTATTCTGTAAAGTAACATTCATTCTTTCTTCCACTAAGTTNATACATACACATTTAAGTCCATTTATAGAAGCAGAAACTACGGCAAGAATGATGCTAATGCCAAAAGTCTGAATCCATTAACAGCAGAGAGTTCCAGGGGTGCCAGCTACAAATTTCCCTCGCTTTCTTCACTAGGACTAATGCAAATAAATTATTTCTTTTAAAAAAATGAGGTTACTTGCCTGAATATATACATTTTGACTGTTAGTTTCCAGCCATATATTTGCTTTCCCCATTTTCTCACCAACAGTGTACCTAACGTCCATTTTGTAAGAAGAGCAAACTGCTTACCCAGAATCCACAGACTATTGCATGGCAATAGCAATTCATCCACTGACATGACAGAGACAGCAGCATATTTGTGCATCCTAACACNTTTTGCCTTTTTTTTTTTTTTTTTTTAGGGCAGTTCTTCAATTATCAGTTAATGGAGCTTCCATCTGATCTTCAGGCATTATTCTGTAAAGTAACATTCATTCCTTCTTCCACTAAGTTTCTTTTGCATGAACTTGCTTTATCTTTATTTCAAAGGGCTCACCAAGAAGGCAATAGGTAATAGTAATAAAAGGAAGAAAGCAGATTGGGGAAAGATAAATTATATTTTATACTTGAATGTTTTATCACAAGTCTTTGCCATATTTTCAGTAGTCAGAAAATCAGATCCTAAAAAAAACTATCACTAGTTAAAAAACTAGATAATTCTACTACCATTTATATATATATGTATATAGATATATATATATAAATATATACATACACATTTAAGTCCATTTATAGAAGCAGAAACTACGGCAAAAAGGATGTTAATGCCAAAACTGTGAACCCATTAACAGTAGAGAGTTCCAGGGGTGCCAGCTACAAATTTCCCTCGCTTTCTTCATTAGGACTAATGTAAATAAATTATTTCTTTTAAAAAAATGAGGTTACTTGCCTGAATATATACATTTTGACTGTTAGTTTCCAGCCATATATTTGCTTTCCCCATTTTCTCACCAACAGTGTACCTAACGTCCATTTTGTAAGAAGAGCAAACTGCTTACCCAGAATCCACAGACTATTGCATGGCAATAGCAATTCATCCACTGACATGACAGAGACAGCAGCATATTTGTGCATCCTAACACCTTGATCAATTTTATTGAACAAAGCTGCTGTCCCTTCTAAAACTGTATCTGTAGGAAATACCCTGAACTGTTTCTCTAATAGAAGTTCAATCACTGCTGACTACTCTAGATCCCTCTTTACCATTAGATCTCTTGTAATTTTTGAAGTGAAACAAGGAATGAAACCCAAACATTTAAAGTCACATTTCCTCATCCACAAAACTATCCTCACCTCTTCAGAAAGGTGGGGAGCTAGGCAGCTTCTTACAGCACATGAGATGCTGACACAGACAGCTGAAGGAAATTCAGCTTCAAGGCTGGTTATCTTTTGACTTTTGTTTTCACCTACTGAAAATAACTGAAGAACCACGTTTCTGAACACGTATGAGAAGTAAACAGAAAAACACTCAGTAATTTTAAGTGTGTTTCAAACAATTGCAGACCGATTTTCTGCTTTCAGTTATGAAACGCCACTCGCTCCCTGCATGTCAAGGCCTTTACATGAAGCTGAAACCTACATCTGGGATCTCACAGCACAATAGGTAAAATGAAAAGCTCCTACAAAGATGACCATTCCCCTACATTAAAACTGCACCTCATATCTGGGTCAGCTGGAGATATGCCCACAGTGTCAACATGGTGGGCAGGTCAGTCTGCAATTTATTTTAACACAAAAAAATAAAAAAATATTTGACACAAAAAAAAAAAGAAAAAGCAGATATTTTGTTTTCCACTTACTGTCCCTTTTTTCCCTTCTAGGAGACAATTAGAGACCCATCAATTATATTTTCAAGCTGCTCTGTGATAAGTGTACTTTCACACCTAATTACTCTGCTTACTCTATCAGCCAGAAACCATCTCATTACCTTTTGCAGGTACCCTCCGGGTTTATTCACAAGATTTCCTGTAAAGGTCTGGGACAGAATTCATCTTCCCTGACTAAACAAGCTGTTTTGAATCACCTATTCTTTTCCATCTATTACTTCAGAATATCTGTCCTATTATTCCACAGAGGTTTCATGCCTGCACAGCCTGTGTTTTCACAGCATCAAATTGACAGCATCAAATTCTGCAGAGTTTGGGGATTATTTTTCATTTTCCTTGCATACATCAGCAGCATCCTAGAAAAATCAAGTTGCAATACCAGAAATATTTGCTTAAAGACAATGGTGATGAATACTTTCCAACAATTATAAATACTAATATGTGTGGATGTGTATGTATATGTAGTAATTATAAACAGGGATATTTACTGCAGTGAGAGCATGAAAACACGTTCAAGTAGTTGGATCTTGTACTTAATTGAGCTGGGGGAGGAAGACAGGGGAAGGACTGCTTGTAAGAACTCCCCTCCCTGCTTGGATTTTGTCCAAGTTGACTCTGTAATATAAGATAGCCTAATGAAATACTAAAGATTATTTTCCATGCATATATTAAGCATGGATTGCTTCTAACTTCTTTTGAAAAAAAATCATATGGCATAATCTACAAAAAAAACAACCATACTTAGATATTATACCTTGAACATTTTAGGCTAATTTTATAGTTTGTGCTGCTCACTTCTATAGTTATTTGCTTCATTATTTTCAAGAATACATTTTTCATTAAGAGAAAAAAAAAAAAGCCACCACAGAGAAAAAGTATTTTCCCTCCCACTCACTCCCCTACACAATTTATTCATTCAGCAGTCCTGGAAATTCAGCAGGGAATTATCAGCCTTCTGTTCAGTTACAGAACAGCTCCAGGGACACAAGTAGGAGGGGGAGGAAAAAAAAAAAAGATCTGTGAATTGTGGTTGCCGTCAACACCAAATCTAACTGAATGACCTTCCTGATAAATTGCAAGAAAGAAGATAACACAGGAAGAAAATTATTTTATTTACTGATAAATGCTAAAGAATAACAAGGACAACCTGAAACTTCAGTGAATGAGGCATTTCACTAAAAAGGAGCTCTGTATGGCTTAAGGGATCAAACCAATTGTTCTGAATCTAAAAGACTACAATGTACATGTCCTTGTGCACTTAGCCCTGCTAAAGGAAGATAGGGCACAGCGTTACTCTGCCAGGGGAGGAAGGCCAGACTGTGATATCTGTCAGCCCTCTGCTTCCAGCTGGTGCCTTGGCCATGGATGAACTAAGGAGCACATAGATAGATGAGAGGGTGCTCAACTATTCGAGTCACAACCAAGAAGTATTTATAGGAAGAACAAGTCACTGAACCTAAATAGCTTTGTAAGGTACCTCCTCAGGTAGCCAGCCACAGGAGACCCATGGTCCCAGGAAGTGACTGACCTTTTGCACTGGGAAAAGCTGTTACAGCCACCAATAACATCCTGCAGGCTCCAAGGAAACAGTGAGCATGAGGTACCACCCACAGATAAAAATCTGGCACCACATGAATATGCTCAAAGTGCATTTCTCTGCTAAGAAGTCTGGGCAAAGGTGGCTTGATTTTTCTGTTGTGGTTTGAGGTTTTTGTTTGCTTGTAGGTTCTGAGGTTTTATTTTTTACATTATCCCAAAGACACGAAGACACTCACTACCTTGTGAGTAACACAAAAGCCTTCCTTATAGTTTAAAGAGACAGGCTGTACTTGTACCAGCTTCCACCAACAGGATGGGGTCCACGGGAGCACCGCTTTGATAGCACACAACAAAGAGAGAACTAACCCACTGTCCAGTGCCATATGGATGCACCCAATTAGCTGTGAACAAGCTAGCTCAGGCACTAAAATGAGTGTGAGGTGCCATGGTGCACAGCTGGGGCCACACACAGCTCAGAGCTCACTGTGAATTAGGTGCCTGGTGGGGTGCCACAATAGCCTACACCACACTGCTTCCATGATCCATGACAGGTCCAGTCATGGATCTCTCCATGTACCACCCCACTGTGCAGATCTAGGTGTATCTACCATTCTCCTATGGACAACCTCTTCCTAGTGATGTGGGAAAGGAATTAACCCCCAGGAATGTTCAAAAGCATGTCCAGCATCTATGTACTTAAAAGCTGAATGCACCTAACACATGCCAAAAGAGAGATTGCTTAGGAAGACAACCATTCCCCCATGCTGTTCCAGTTGCTATCTTAAGTCATTACACAAGCACGTATCACAGAAAAGTCTCCCAGAGAGCTGATGTGGATTTGGGAAGGCTGACATACAAGTGTTTCAGTTTTTAGCCACAAACAGTCTCGAGGAAACCCATAAGAACAAAATCCAGACTGTTGCTCAGTCCCTGGGGATCTCACGGAAGCTTTTGCTCTGGTCATCTTGCACCTTATTAAAGTAAAGCAGGTTGCCCTGAAAAGTCAGCTGACAAGTCAGTTCTGCCAAGGTACAACTGAAGATGGGCACACCTGAAACATTTGTTCTGCTAAGGAAGATAGAAGTATAACCTACCTTCAGCTTTGCTTGGTATATTGTCCCCCTTAGCGCTCCCCAGATGTTTCCATGTTCTTGGCTAAAGTAGTTTTCAAGTCAACAATAGGTTGCAGTTTTTGCTACCCACAGCCCACAGGGTAAGGATGTATGGAGTGAGGTGCCTAATCTTAGAAAAGGAAATGTATCTGCCCACCTGAAATCACTGATGCTACAGAGCAGCTGAATGTAGTGGCAAGGAAAGAAAAAGAGAATTTCTCTAATGAGGTCTCAAACAAGTCTTTTCCAACTAGTTGCAGAAAGGTAAGACAGAAGGTGAGAATTAAGCAAGGCAACCGTTGTTCCTATATGAGAAAATATCCTTGCCAAAAATTGGTTTTAATAGTGACATGAACTTAATCCAACACAAGAAACTAGAATACCTGGTCATTTATATCTTCACTACTTATTCAAGACTATTTTTGCCATCCCTTTTACATTGCTGTCTTGGAATAGAGATTTACCCATAGGGTTTTGAGATTCCTGAGAATTAATTTAGATAAGCAATTTCCTTTCATTTATCTTCTTCCTGGTACCTATAAGAACTTTGCAGTAAAGTGAATTTAAGCCAATTGACATCAAGACAACATTTAGGTTAGTTACTCGTTCACCCCCTAAGAGAATTAATTTCAGAGCTGCTAGGCATCACTGGATCATGCATTCAGAGCCAATCACAAGCTCTCATTTAGGCAGCTGGATTACATGAACCATTATTACAAAAATTTTTAAAAGTTACTGGGCTCCACAGATTTTACCTTGCTATGTTTTCTTTTAGGTCATGAAACACAGTTTGACTATGAATAATTGCTAAGATCAGGTGACAGAATTTAAGGTATGATTAATTGTTTTCCAGAGGTATGTTTTCCCAGTGGGGGGAACATCACCCCTACTTCACCCACTCCAAACAACCGCCAACAACAAACAAATACCCCCTCCCATCAGACAACTTTCCATTGAAGATATTCATTTGTTACTGCAGAAACAGATAATACCCTCTACTTTACAGACATGATATGCTATGCAGATAAAATTTTTTGTGGATACAGAGACCTCATTGCAAAAGCAAGTCAGATGTAGCAATTACTATACTCACTTAAATAAACACATTGATCAAAGTCTTTTGAGGGAGTTTGATTTATCCGACTGGCTCAGACCCAGGATTAATCACAGGTGAGGTCATATATTCTTTCAGAACTCTTGACTAGTAACTCTACTTACACTTTGAATTTCCACAGTGAAACAGCAGCTCCTCCCACTTTCCCCCTCCCAAATATTGCTAATGTTTCTGTCAAACATGATTTTTATGTTAATCTGGACCTAGAGAATGACAACTACTCTGAAGCATCTCAGGACTAATGTGGATTCAGCCATACCAAACTTAAATGGAAGCTCGAGACATCTCAGCTGATGTTTTCGGATGCAAATTGACTCTCTCTACCTACACAATAAACAATCTTAAAAGACCATATGAAGTGCTGGTGATTTTATTTGGCCTGCAGGATGAACAGAAACATTAAAAAAAGTTAATAAGCTCCCTGCACTGACATTGTCAGCAATATCATTGTCCTTTAGGCTTAAGAGAAGCATATCACCCTAAAAGGGTTGAAAAAAAGGAAGCGGGTTCACTTCAAGTCATGAAGAAATGTAAGAGCAGTGCAAAACAGAGTCAGCATTAGTAGCACTGCAAACCCTATTGTAGGAGCCAA
This sequence comes from Pachyramphus minor, assembly GCA_013397135.1. Lineage (NCBI taxonomy): Eukaryota > Metazoa > Chordata > Aves > Passeriformes > Tyrannidae > Pachyramphus > Pachyramphus minor. Next base: position 156,459 of record VYXB01005994.1, read on the forward strand.
AATGGCAACAAGATTGATCCAGTTGTTTTTTAAGTGGATTTTCAATAAAGATGCAAAAGAGGTCTCAATCCAGGAAAGCGCTTAGTCACATGATAACCTTATGTAAATAGGCCTCCAAGTTTCCATGGCACTAATAACAAAGTAGATGTTTCATTGGATTAGGAAAGAACTCCTTATTTTCCCCTTGCAGCTACTCAAGTAATTATTTCAGGCTGAATAAGGTCTGGGATATTCACAGATTCACTATTAGCTGAAAAAAAAAAAAAAGACTCATCTGCTATACCAAACAATATATTATCCTGGATATATTTCACAATGCTAAAACTTAAAATTTCTGTTATTCTATTTGAAGGAAAACTGACACAAACTCTAAATATGCAATATGAGTAGTACAGTATCACCTACAAACAACTTCTTTTTTAAGTTGCTAAACAAAAGGTGAAGTAACACAATTCAGGGTACTTCAGTTATATTTAGTCTCCCCTTGATATTATTTTGGAAGGAGCAGATAATTGTTTAACTTCTTTCAAAAGAGCTGATTCTCAAGCTATCTTTTAGAGACAGTATACATACAAAAATGAATATTTCACAGAAGAAATGGGTTCTTGATCCATTTCCCCTGGCAAAGCTTAGTGTTCAGTTTAGTACAGAAAGACAAATGCCTACCTGTTTTTTAACAAAACTCTGCTATTACATATTATATATATAATTTTAACAAAACTCTGTTATTGTTTTAACAAAACAATGCTATTAGGAAATCAGGGAAAGTAAATATCCTTCTGAGTGGGCAGCCCTGCTGGTTGAGATGGGAATCAGAATCACAATCTACCCTTCCTTCACAAATTTATTTCTCATGAACACTGGAATCTATTCCAGTCAGTCACATACCTATTGCCAAGGCTGATTTTTCCATACTTTTCTGCAAGTAACACAACCCTCTAAAGATGTGCTGAATCGTTGGCATCCTACAGAAACCTATTCAGAAGTGTACACTTGCCAGATAACCCCAGCTGGTTTTTGTGGTTCTTCTACTGCAGTGTTCATTACAACTAAGCTTAATATCCTTATTTCACTGCACTGCTGGATGATCTCATAAGACCACAGCATCTTTTTTTGACTAATTGAGTTTTATGTGCCATCTGCAGTTAGTACAGCTCAACTGAAAGAAAAAGCTGAAGTAGTGTAAATGTAAAAATTCAAAACAAATTAATTTGTTTTCCTTCAGCAACAAATTCAAGAAAGATAATCCTGAGCAAACATATAATGCACTGAAGTTACTTTTCAATTTGTCCTACTCTGTCATCACATCTTGCCCAAAAGATTACTTTAACCTCTATACTTTTCTCTCAATAGTTGATAGAGTAGCTTAAGAGTTCCTCTGGCTTCTTCCAATAATAAACAAACTAAAGTATTTTAAGGCACTGTGTTTGACAGAAACAATTCCAAACATTATCTTTAACAAGAAAAGTGCTTAATACAGGTATTATGTCTTTACTGAGGGTATCCAGAATAAATCCCTAGAAAAAAAGCCACATCAATATAGCTGATGAATATTTTATATTTCTAATGTAATCCAAGCTTGTTTATCTCAGTGAAACTTCCTGTTCTCTCTATATATCCTGAAATCACTTTTCTTGTAATACAATACAGAATAGCATCAGATTCCTCATTTTGATGCAATCATCTATTTACCTCTCATAAAGGCCAAACTACAGCAGTGTGGAAAATATAATAGCTTTATGGATCAATGAGGGTATAAAGGACAGCCATTGCCTGGAGATCACAGTCCAAGAATTCTTTCTACTGCACCTCTCATTTATCTAACACCTACCTGTGTGAGAGCTTTTTCCTGAGTCAATTTATTCTTTTGTAGCTTCTCTAGTGTTAGAGTCAGCTAAATTACAGAACTTGAGGCTACAAGATAGAATTGCATGAGAATTGTATTTGCATTGATTTTACTAACACATGTTCAGCGGGATCAGAGAAAACCTCTGCTCAGCTGGCAGAATGTTTCACTCAACTTGCATACTTTTGGCACATGTCTACAATTCCACTTCTCCCTCCTTTATTAAAAAATACAACAAAAATACACAAGTGAAAGCAAATTTTCTCCAGTTTCCTTCAGAAGAGAATTAATGCCTTTGGACAGTGGCCCAATTTGAAAAGCTTTCTCTTCAGGAACCACTTAATGAATTACCATCCCTTAATATTTTCAAGGAACCATATGCAGAATACTTTGCCTCTTTAATTTAGGAGTGTAGAGCAAGGAACAGGAGAATTGCACTTGCTGCCTATGCATCTATTCCACCCATTTAGAAGTAACATGCTCTCCAAGAACATCTACTATATTTCAAATATTCTTGTATACTTCACCATCCCAATTCACAGAAAACAGATTAATCTGTTTCAAACGTTTTATTCATTTATTAACATCGCTAATATTCATGTAGTATTGGTGCTGGAGCTCATGGAAGGGAATAAAAATCTATACTGATATATTATTTTTAGCCCCTTATTGAATTCTCACGCAAGGTTTCAGCCACCCAGCTCCAGTAAAGGCACTGCATTGGCCCCTAAGACTGGCCACAACTAACAATTGTAGGATTCTTGATACAATGTGTGAGCAACTGAGATCCTACCACTTGCTTGCAGAAGAGAAGCTTGGACTTTTCAGGGGGTAGAAATTAACTTCAAAGTCAAGAAGATCAGTTTTTTATTATGCATTATGCATTTTTATGGAACTAAAATCTTCTGTTGTTGAAGTGATACACATCTGTATTAATAGCCAGTTTAAGAAGGAAAAGTAAATTATACAGAGGTAATCTTTTGAGTAGGATGCTAGTAATGTGAGATTATATAAAACCACCATGAAACAACCCAACTAGTGCCTAGACCTGTTTGTGGAAGCACCATCCATGAGATATACTCAGTACGGCACCTGTTGATCACAAGGAACAGAGATTCTTTTCCATCAGTTACTTCATAACAACAGAATTCAATTACAGCCATAAAAAACAGCAGCAAAGTGCCCTCTGCCTGTCAGCTTCTTTCTGTGACAAGTTTAAGCACTTGACAAAAATAAGGATGAAAATGCAATTCATTCTCATGAAGAAAAAAGATTTGATTACAGCAACCAATGCCCTCTATCAGCTGCATGCATCAACCTTGATTTAACTGGCAGAAGTGGAGATGTAAGAAGCTGTCGCGATAAGTACACAGATGTGAAGGGGGGAACTCAAAGGCAGCACTTCTGTCTGGAAGAATAATGAGTCCTTCTGTTGCCTGGGTTTTGATGGTTAGATTGCTATGGTTATTGCCTCATCAGATGTTTCAAAACTTAACCATGTCCAAAACCACAGATATGGAACTAGAGGGAAGCAGTGCAGTAAGGGTTACCTAGTACTAATGAAGATCCTTGGATTAGCCTGAACTAGCACAAAAGTGAGCATGCAAGGAAGAACTCTCGCACTCTCTGTCCAGACACAGATCTACCATGGCTGGTGGAATGGCTGATCAATATTCCCTTCTATAATTGCAATTCACTTCTATAATGACAGCACTGATGGGCTCATCTCACACATACTGTCTTGAATAAACTTCTGCCTTAAGTAGGTTGCAGCCCAATCTTGTCTTGAAGCTGAAAGACTATCCTTGAATACTTAAACTTGGAGTAATGTAGACGAAGAAATAAAACATAATGCTAGGATTTTGTTGCACAAAAATCCTCCATGAGTTATTTTACGGATGAGGAGCTGGGTATTTCATTCTTCCCTCTTCTGCTACATGCTTCAGGGGGGGTCACAGCAATGGAATACACCTGAAGTTAGTCAAAGCCAGTTGCTTTCTTAAACTGATTCTTTCTGTTGTGGTATGAATGTGTTTTCAATCTGTTTGTTGAAGACAGAACCCTCTTTTTCAGATAAGTTAACCAAGAGAGTTAAAACATAAGAGGACAAGAGTAAGGCAGAGGGTTCTGTCTTGTCCTCTTATGTTTTAACTCTCTTGGTTAACTTATCTGAAAAAATGCGTAAATTATACTAGCTGCAGCTCTGATAACTTTGTTTTCCTCTCACCCAAAAGACAAAATTCTTATTTCCTTTTCAGCATTAAGATCCTCTCCAAGCTGATATTTCCAGTTTATATCTTAACTGAGATGTTCTTTCAAAGTAAAGGTTTTAGCAAAAGTTGCATGATTTTTCCATATTGCAAACAAAGCTGATAAAAATCACATTTAGTTGGAGAAGGAGTCCCAGAACATGCATCATATCGGATGGATAACTCCCAGCATGACTGGAGTTTTCAGTAAACACAGTAAATGACATACTAATAAAACAGATGATAGATTTGGCACTCAGAGAGCTGCCTTTTTTTTTTTTTTTTAAAGTCACTTCTTTGCACAGTACTGCCTATCCTTTCCTCTATGGCATACAGAAATTAGACTAAGGAAAGACAAAACCCCTTGCCAAGGACTGTTCAATGACATGGGCAGGCTTCCACCTGGCTTTCCCTGATCTCTCAGCTAACAGTGTTAATTAGTTACAAACAGCACCATGGAAGACCATCTTGAAGTGCGGCCTAAAATCCAGCCATTTCATCATTGGTCCTCTGCACCATTCTATAAACCCGAAATCCCAGATATCTTCACATTCATGAGAAATGCAACCCTGCAATATTGTTAAAGACAAAATGCCAATTCAATTTTAGTTCCTGAGGCTCAGCAGTGATGGCTTGTGACAAGGTAATCCAGGCATGGTATGATTTCAAGACATTAGATCTGAGCTGGCAGCCCTGGGTAATGTCAGCTCTGCTGCTTCAAGCATCCCTGGAGAGAAGGACACAACATCCCTTGGGTCCTTCTAGTCATACACTACCCGCAGCTTTCCTTGCCTTTACCCTTTCCAGAGCTGCCAATATTTCTTGTTTGCACTGTTTGCAAATCTGTAGTCAGCTCATGTCTGTGTTTGAACCCTGCCCTACACATTTACCAATCCTCAGGACTTCTCTCATCACAAGAGCACCTCAAGTGCTGCTGCTGTTTCAGCTATTGCTCTCACAGTAGTCTCACCCTTTTGTCCTTCCTTTTGCAGAAGAGTCTGTGACAGAACACAGGCAAAAATGATTTTGATTAAAAAAGGCAGGAGAGATGAAAATCAGCTCTTTGTGTTCAGCCATTTCTGTTCGAGCCCGATACTAGGATTTTGATGATAATCTGTTTGCTTCTCTCTAGATTAAGAGATTCGCTTTTTCCCTTCCAGACCATGGTAATGAAAATGTTTCATCTCTCTTTTAACCATTTGAAAAACACTACTAAAATTTGAAATAGGGGGTAAGCTATGAAACTTGCCTTTCAACTTAGAAACATTTAATCAGACACAGACCCTTCAGTGTAGGTAGTATTGAGACATGCAACAACACCTGTGTACAGGTACACATATATATACATCCAAAATCAAATTTCAACCATACAGAATAAGGCACTCTCCAAAATGCCACTGAAATCACTGATTTTACCTAAATCTCAAGCACATCCTATGTCAGCACTACTTGCATATACCCTGATGATGAGATTGTGGATGCCAGCAGCAGCCCCTTAATTTACTCTGGAGGATCTTGACTTCAGGCCTCAGTGTTGTCCTCGCTTGCAAATATCCTCACTTGCTGGTCCCAGCCAGCAGGTAAGCATGAAATGGAGAGCTCTGGATATCAAACAACAGATTTAAAAAAAAAAAATCTATTCAGAATACACCAAGAAAATGGAACTCAGCATGCTTAAAGAACATACACTTGCAAAATGTATATTCACCTATAGGTAGCCTCCTCTAACTTCCAGCTTCTCCTGAATGAATAATTTCCATCTGTTTTAACAATGTCTGAGATCAAAGGCTGGCTTGATTACATCTTTTCAGCATGAGAACATTGTCACATATATAAGAAAAAAAAGACTCAAAAAGTCAAATTTGTATTTTAAGCTCAAAATAACCATCAACCCACTAAGTACAGAAAGACAGACTTCACCTCAGCCATGTCACATGAAGCTGTCCTCATAGGTACAGCCAACAAGGGTGGTAGGTAGGTAAGTTCAGCCTAGAATTTCCACAGATTTACAGTAGAGAGGAAGGCAGGCAGAATCTTTGTTTCCTACTTGACCATCTGAAACTTATCTGAAGGCACGGTATAGTATTGTTATTGGCTGTCCCAAAAGATCAATCATTCCCCCCTTGATAGAAGAAATGACTTTCCCTTGATTTTATTATTTGCCATTACGGTTTTAAATCAATGACTGTGTCATGGTTTAACCTCAAATAGCAACTAAGTCCCAAACAGCTGCTTTCTCACTCCCCTCCAGTGGGATGGGGGAGAGAATTGGAAGCGCAAAAAAAGAAATGGGTTGAGATAAAGACAGCTTAACAAGTAAAGCAAAATCCACACATACAAGCAATGCACGACAAGGTCTTCTTTGCCCTAGTTTATGTGCTGAGTATGATGCCATATGGAATGGAATATCCCTTGGGTCACAGTCAGGATCAGCTGTCCCCGCTGTGTCCCTCCCAACTTCTTGTGCACCTCCAGCCCACTCAGTGGTGGAGCAGTGTGAGAGGCAGGAAAGGCCTTGACACTGTGTTAGCACTGCTCAGCAATAACTAAAACATCCCGGTCTTACCAGCACTGCCTCCAGCACAAATCCAGAACACAGCCCCATACCAGCTACTGTGAAGAGAAAAAACTGCCCCAGTCCAGACATTCTATTTTTGCTTAAAAGGCAATTAAGGGCATGCACTGAGTTTACTAATAGAACACTTAACTGCCAGGAATGATGGTAATGAACTCCACTACAGAGAAAAGGAGAACAAAATATTGATGATTAACATTTTAAACCTTATAATAATTGCAGGAAGAACAAATTCTCATGTTTAACCGAGGACACTAGATTTGAAGCAGCAATGGAACGTCTTTATGAAGCTGAAATGAAAACCAGACCTCCTCCAACCACACAGTAAATCACAGCAATTAAATTATATCATAGATGACAAAGAACCAAGAAGTTGCATCTCACAAGTGGGACTTATATTTCAACAGGCTAAATTTCTCATTCTACTTCTCCCATTAACTGTGTTACTATACCTTCCCATCTTTCCACAGGACCCCAGGTACTAGTTCAAGAAACCTGGATGCATCAAACAGTTCCTGACACTATGTCAAGGCATTGATTTCATCATGACTTGATTTTTGCATATACTTGCCAAAATCAATTATCAATAAAAATTCAAAAAGATGCAAAAATACAGGAAGGCCCAAATACAGGAAGATTTTGCTTATGACATTTGTTCTCCATTTGCTTTAGTAGATACAGGACCAGCCTCTATTTCAAGGAATTTCTTACACCATTACATTGAACCAGTTACAGAGATAGTACTGAAAACAAACTGATCAGTTTTCCTTAAGTAATTTTTAGTACCATCTAGAAGAATGCAAACACTCAAAGTGCATATTCCAAAGACATATTGGAATGCTAGACCCTGCAGCACCGGATCTGTTTCTCCTCATCTTGCAGCACGTCGCTTTTTTTGCTGACAGAAGAAAATCAATGACAGAATTATTAGATCAACATTTACTACATAAATTAGATCAATATTTACTACATAATTTCTGTTGAAATGCACACAGAGCATCAGCCTGCTCTGGACCCCCAATTAAACAGGGGGGAAGTCAAATACACCTTCTCCTCCCTTTCACTTACTTTCCCCTTCCTTTACAGAGCTTAAATACAATATACGGTTTCCTCCCCCTTCAAATAAAATCATTCATCCACCTTAGTGAGGCCTTAAAAGATGTGGCTAAAGAGAAACAAAACAGTGCACAAATAACAGGAGGAGCAGATAACATGGTATATGTTTCCTTTGACACAACACTTGCTGCACTTAAGACCATCTTTAGAAAGACAGATCAAAAGCACAGTTAAATCTGCCAAAGTCCTTAACTTTACCCTGCAATCTCACCTTCGAAATTCTAAACTATTGTGATGCTTTTGAAACCTTCTGCAATTTCCCTTTTCTACTTCAGTAGAAGCAAAAACAACAAAAGGGAGAAAAGGATACTGGTGTCTTCCAGAACACATTATTTTCAGTTTTCCAAGTAAAAGTTCATCCAGCTGCTAAACACAGCACCACATCCTCTGCATCAGTGAACTCCAATTTAACCTTTATTCAGCATCTAACCAAGGAAGCATATCAAGACCACAGCAGTGTAAGTTTCTTCCTTAAAACATGCAGAGAGCTGTAATACCCACAATCATCAGAGAACTGCAGAGTGGAAACAGACTCCCACTAAAGCTGTCACTGAAACACAACATATTAGGTGTTATCATGAATGGAATTTCATTTTATATGACGTGACAGACTCGCATCCTAGTGAATTAATGTGGTGTTACGGAAGGTGTTACGGTGCCCCTTCACCTGAACCTTTTCACAGGAAATTCATTTACAAAGCCATCCAAACCAAATTTGTCCATTAGATTTGCTGCATATGACATTTCAGTTGTGTCAATGAGCAATTTGTACGTACCTAAGAAAATGCAAACAAAAAAATATTCTGGCAATCAAAGCTGGATGCTTGGCACAAGTATAAAGTTTGTCTTTATTAAAATGGACCATTTTTTCTTTCTATTCCTTACATTTCATCTGCTCCAAGTCTGTATTTCAGAAAACAACAAAAAGGAAGTCAAGGGTTTTCTTTCTACCTATTACCCACAGTTACAGTAAGTTAAATGAAAGCTTCTGAATGTTAAGGATTGCCCTCAATTAAATATTAGCTTACAGATGCTAATACAAATTATATCTTTAAATTAGCCATATCATGGTATACCAGGTGCAGCTGGGATGGAGTTCACTTTCTTCACAGCAGCCCTTATGGTGTTGGGTCTTACATCTGTGGCTAAAACAGTGTTGGTAGCTCACCAGTGTTTTGGCAATTGCTGAGCAGCACTTGCAGAGCATCAAGGCCACCTTTATTTCCCAGCTTGTCCCCCCAGTGAATGGGGTGGGCAAGAGGCTGGGAGGGAATGCAGCTGGGACAGCTGACCCCAACTTGCCCAAAGGGGTATCCCAGACCACATATGTTAAGCTCTGTGATTAAACTGGCAGGCAGTCTGCCCAAGGTGGCAATCACTTATCATGAGTCTGATGCTGGGAGGTGGTGAGTGATTTCCTTTGTATCACATTTTTGTTTTGCTCTTCCTAATCAGGGTTTGGTAAATCAGTGTTTCTTTTTGATTTATGGGGGTTTTTTTTGGTTTGGTTCTTGTGGCAGGGTACAAAAGGCCATGGAAATCACTGACTATATTGTGAACTGGGTTGCACTATGGAAGAAACTCACAGGGCAGTCAAACACAAGTGTCTCTCAACAAGTCCGACAAAAATAGAGCTGTGCCCAAGGAAGTGAGGGAACATCCATTTTAGAAAATAAAATCTGTAATTTAAATTGGAGAAGCCAACAGCTCACCAGCAGACAAAGTAGGGCTGCTGCAGATCAGCAGTCACAGTACAAGCTCTGCGAGACACACATCATGTCAAACAACAAACGGAACTGCCGTCAGACAAGTCTATCAAATAATTTTTTGAATCAGATCATGAGTCAAACCGAGCTCCCAACTTTTTCTAGTCTTCATCAGGCTGAAGCTTCCTAAGCAAATGAGACTGAAAATTCAGTTTCCTTCCCAGCTCTGCTGCTGATCCAATCTAGACATAAATTGAAATCCGTCAGACCATGACCAATTAGCAGACTGAGCGTGCACTGCCACAGCCACACTGCTGGGCTCCACCTCCAGCACTGCAGCACCTCCTTACGCAGGTGTGAAACTGCTTGGACAGGCTTTAAGTCTCTGCTTAGCTACTACTGGCTATAAGATTCCCAGAGCACTGTATAATTCCCATTGATTTAATCTTTAAAGCCAGAAGTATCAAAGTAACACATACTGTTCTCCAAACCCACAACGTTAGTTTTTCCTTTACTGAAAGCCAATTAAAAAAAACAAACAACAAACCAGAAAACAAACAAAAAAACCCAAACAAAACAAACAGAAAAACCTCCCACACCACCAAACCAAAACAACACACAAATTGCTTTTACTATGACAGAAAAATGTTAGTAAACAATTGTTACCTCATAACACATAATAATGTTATATCCTGATTTTGGGAAGCTAGTGTTTCTACCTAAGCAAATTGAGAATGTGAAAGCAAAGAACAGCAGAGTCCGTATCTCTTCTGCCTGCTTGTCCTCTGCCTTCAGTTCACCTCGTTTATTCTATTTCTAGATTGAAGAGATTACTATATATTTTATACAGTGCCATAATCTTGCACAGAGACTCCAGGCTCCAACAAAAATAAACACATCAGTAATAATAAAATTGTAAGCTACATCAGACTCAGAACAAGTCTTCATCTCAGCAGTTTTTAAACCTCTCTTGTAAAGGATTGAAATTTTTTATTTATTTTTATACATACATGTGGCATGCGTATATACATCTTCAGACCTATATATTTATGTATATTAAACACACTTGTATAAGTACATCCCATACACATTTTACACATTTATAATCTATAATTTTATAAATATATTAGAACCCAGAAATTTTACATATATACATATACTTCATATAAATTTTATAGTATATAATGGTGACTGGACACCTGCTTCTTCCAGACTGTTAAATCCATTTCTCTGTAGAGAATCAATCCTTTTTCAAAAGGAAAAACACTGAGGGTACCAGAAGCAGAAAGTGATTGAAAAGTCCAAAAGAAGAGAAGACAAACAACGACACTGATCTCACTTCCCAGCAGGAGGACACAGGCAGCAGGAGCAGAGGCCCAAAGCACGGATGGCTGGGAAGCCTGAGTGGGTACCACTACTGGACCTGGGAGCCTCAGCTCACACACTTCCTGCTGGAGGATGACACGAGTGGCTGGGAAGCCCATAAAGCACATTCCAAACAGAACAGCAGGAAATAGTCCGAAATGAATCGTTCCAGAAAGCAAATTTTGCCTTGTTAACTTTCCCAGCAGCCTTATTACCTCCCTTTTCAACTTGCTGCTTTATAAACCAGAGACAAGGCACTAAAATGGTGCATTTGTGGACTCTGTGGTGCTGCATAAGCTTATAACTCAGAAGACTTTATGACTGCAACTCATTTGTATCGATTTATTTACTTCATTACTGAGGGGAAGATGTAATTCTGCATTGATGGAGAATTAAATTGAAGAAGGAGTAGCTGATTAGCCATTTTAAAATCACATTTTGTAGTGGAGTTTCCTAATGATGCACCCAAAATTAACAGAGTTAGACAATCGAAATCTATAGTAAGAAAATTAAATCACTGATCTGATCTGTAAACAAATGAGTTATGCAGCTGCTTTCACAAGCCCTCGCCTTACCTACCCCACTTGATAAAGTTTTACAAGACCTGCTAATGTAATTATGAAAACTCTTTCACTGCATAAACAATATTGCAAGTTGTTACCCCTGGGCTTTGAAGGAACTGTGTTGAGTGAGACCAACAGTTTCCTAAAAACAGCTGGATACTCAGTCAGGGAAGTCCCTTCCCACGCACTGAACACAATGCAGTAAAAATATTGTGCCTTTGAAATCCAAACCATTTGGGTATTTTCTGTTGATGCAGCCTCTCCAGCAGCACACTGGTGTAATTATCATTAAAGCAGTAATTTAGCAAGCATGAAACATCATCTTCAAGTGGGAAATTAATCTTCCCAGAGTAAGAGATGTAAATATTTAATTCCAATGTAGAAAAATTAATACAAGAAGTGGGAAAAAGATGGGAATCTATGAATAATAATACCACCACCTTTCCGTTGGGCATCTCAAAGTACTATGAAAAGATAAATAAGCATTATTTTCTTGATTTACCTATGGGGAAAGTTGAGTGCAAGTTGCTCAAGGCCACAGAGCGAGCCAGAGATGTAACTAAGGAGCAAAGTTGAGGCTGTTTAGTCCTGCTCCAACCACCTGCTATCGCACCACACTTCAACATGCAAATCATCACGGAAACAACAGCAAGGAAATCCACTGTCCTGTTGACCTCCCCAAAATCATCCTTTCTTTTTTTGGCTTCCTACAGATCACTTCCAACCTACCTTACCCTTTTGGATAACTCAGCCATCTGGCAAGGCCTGCAAGGACTGCCTTGAGCATCGCAGCCAGCACCAGGCCCAGGACAGTCAGCAATGCTGGGACATCCCGCTGGCTGCAGCCTCCACAAAGACAACTGGGCAACCGCACTGGGAAGCACAGCACCGTGGGAGGAGGCACAAGGGAGGACCTCCTCAGAGACAGAAGTTCTCAGGAGGGCTGAGTCAGCTCTACCACTACCTCACGAAGATCCAGGAATGGACGTAATGAAACATGATGTCAGCACTCCGAGAAAATAATCTGTCGTATCAACCTAATGCAGCCTGAATCTTTAATGTGATATTGATTTCGCTAATGTTCCTCCATGCTGCTGTCTGGAAGCAAAATACCTCTTTGTTATACAGTAAACTACACTCAGGGTCATGCAGTACAATAGCCAATATCATTATGAAGGGGGGGTTGTTTTGTTGTTGGGATTTTTGATGCCTTTTTTTTTTTTTTTTGAAGAGCGCAAGATATTTAAAATTTCACATTCAAAGGCAGTCACTAACATTATTTGCACTAAGAGAAACACTGGTCATTCTGCCTTATATCATCTAAGGAGAGGACACATCAACACAGCAGGCATGTCCTAAGAAAGGGGGCAAGGAAGGCTGGCAGAGTTGTAGAAGTTAGAGAATAAGGTGCTGCAGCACTAAGTCAACATTTCAGTGCTCTGTTAAAGGGCTCATGTGGTCAGAATTTTTGTTCTTTTTATTCATCCCTTCTAACTGCACAGTCAAACACTGATTTTTCCATCAAATGGCTAAAACTGTATATCCACTGTATGTAAGTTTCCAGATCACCTGCTGTAAATAGGCTGAACATTGACCATTTACCACTGATTTTAGGAGAGCTGTATTATTTCTGTTACTGTGTGGCAGACACAGGAAACTCAGAACTAATTGCAGAGATGAGGGAAGTTCTTGTGGCAAAATGTTTTGCAACTAGATTTCTTCACCAAACCCAAAACCTCTTCTTATCCTTTTCTCCCCAACCCCCTGTAGGACAACCACAAACTCTGGTCCCATCCATTCCCTCCCTCAAATCACAGCCAGCTCCCCTTTGCCATCTCATAGCCTTCTTGTATCATCATGATTAAAAGAACCGTGTTTCCAGTAAGGAAAAGAGAGGTTAACAAACAATTTTTGGGGTGTACGCCCCTATCAGGTGTCCAAAGAACAGTCTTTTGTCTAGTTCTTAAAAATGGCAACATTTGTGGTTATTCATCATCTTTGTCTTTCACACTGTAACTGCAAGTAGACAAACTCAAAATTCATCAGGTTTTCTGCTTACCTCCAGACACATCATAATGAGGTGTCTGAGATTATCCCCTTCTTCCTCCCCCACATCTGATACGTGTTACCCCAACCACTGACTTCCTCTGCAAATGGCAGAGATCCACAGCAGGTTTGGAAAGCCAACACCATGAGAAAAGCTGCAACAATGCATCTTTGGTCCATCTACCCCTTTTTTTGAAATCCAGAGCTGGTCCCTGAGCAGGATCCCACTTAAACTGGGGCAACTACTTCTTTAACTGCTGAGAAAATCTTCATCTGGCAGACAGCTGTCATAACTCCTGTCAGTGAATAAATTATGAAATGCCTCTCAAAAAAAGTGTTATAACTATAGTTAGAATATACAAGATGACTCATAATCCTGACAAATGATACCCCCATCTGTCAGATTCATAAAGCCAGGAAACTTTATATAGAAACCATACAACTTTCCTTCAGATAAAATCCTCCTACCAAATCTGTATCTTCTCTAAAATAGTAAACTGCCTTGGTCTGTGGCTCAGAACACTATTTTTGGATGATGTCTCACTACCAATAAGGATTACTTTGTTTTATTTGCATTTTATCTGTCTGCAAACAGGTGAAAGCCTGGAGGGAGGGACAAAAGGAATCACTAGTTGTCAGTAAAGGGAGCTCTGTCAGATGGCCAAAATGAAGGATGCCGTGGGTTAAACACATTTCACCTCTGAGGGAAGTTAACTGTGCAAATGTTTTTCTACTAGTAATTATAAGTACATAAAAAACTATGGTGTTCATAAGCTGTCTTATTTTCTTCAGAAATATCTAAGCAGAAAAATAGCTCTGAAGATTAGTAGTCAAACATAGTCAAGTTTTAACATGTATTCACACATAAGACATGGATTTTGTGTTACCATAGGGAAGTTTTTTTTGGGGGGTTGTTTGTCAGTTGTTTTTTGTTTTCTTTAAAGACGGTAAACACTCTCCAGCAAATAAAGCCTTGTGGACATCAACACTGATCCCAGGAGCTTCTGCTGTAAAAGTAATAATATTGATACCTCCACTTTGAGAAACAGATTTAAAAAAATGTCTACTTAGCTGTTTAAATGCTATCTAATTAGCTACATTGTCACTGAAGATGCTATAGGAAACACTCATATGAAAAAAGTTTATGCTCCAAGCATAAGACCTGCAATCCCATGTATGACAATGTCAGATTTTTTTTTGTGATGTTCAGAAAATACCCCTGATGTTATTGAACCATTTCACTGAATATATTGTATGCAATTATTATCTCAGGAAAAAAAGAAAACCTAAAAAACATACTAGTATTTGCAATGTACCATCTCTTTTTCCAAGATCAGTTTAGTGCTTTGACTTGGGTTTTTTTCCACACCTTTGTAGGAGACACCACCAGTGAATCCTCAGATGCACTCCACCTCTCCATTTTAATTAGGTCAGTCAGATTTGGTCCTGCTTTATATTACAACTCAAGTGTTTCAAAGAGTCCATTTCTTTTTCACTGAAGTGAGCACAGGAAAAAAAAGAATAATTGGAATATTTTGTACAAAGGATTGCCTGGATCATCACAGAGCCAGAACACCTAGAGGGAAACTCATCATAAAACAAGAACCTTTATTCAAGAAGATCTCTAAACAGTTTCTATCCTTCATGATTTATCAAGATGTGTTTCTTCACTTTTATATGCAACCAGAAGATTAAATACAATAATAATAGGGGAAGCAAAAAGCAAAACCTGAAAACATTTCTAGCAGATTCATGGACAACTGAAAAGAAGAAAAAAAAAAAAAGCTTGTACAGGCAGAAATGTCAGTAGTGTAATTCAATCAAAATGTATTTTGCAGCACAATTAATTCAGGGCACCTTGCAGTATTAAAAGGAACTGATCGGTTTATGGAAGGAAGGGTTTTGCTCACATTCTAGCTCAGAGATGTAAATAATTTCACAGACCTCTGCCATGGGTAGAGTTGATAAAAGAAATTGAATTAGCCATGCTAGCTCAATTAAATACACAAAAAACTAGACTTGGAGAATTAGTGTGAAACCACTACAAAGCTGATTATATGTTAAGCATTAGCTACTGAGAATATTAATGTTATGAGTTACTGTAATAATTATTTTAAATCTGGACAATTGATATTTTGTTCTGTAGGTCTCCACTATTAGACATCACCTTTAAGTAAATGTTGTCAGCATTTACACATTACTTGAAAGTTTTGCTTTTTGCAGAAATATGTATTATTTTGAATTCTTTTCCTTTAAAGAAAAAATAAATACATGGGTTAGGTTTGTTCCAAATTAGGATTTTAAGTTATCCATTTTGCTCATACATACCCTGTATGCAGGTGAGTTTCCAGTACCCTAAATTGTTAGTGACCACAAACACCAATTCCCACGTATCACATGAAGAGGAAGATCCATCCACAGGAACAGACTTTTACCACATATTTGAGGGAAGATAATATGCTTTTCAACTCTGCACTGGAAAACACTTTGCTGAAAAAAAACCCCCATAATTTCATACAGCACCATTCCTAATTAGCTGCTGGTAATATTTGCATTATCTGAAGCTGCTTCTCACACTGTTAAGTGTGTGTTAACTCAGCACAGACTTTCTTTAACCACTATAAGGTTCAGCAAATCATGCAACTTTAAGCTAACCAGTGAACTTCCATCATACACTACCCATCTTCAGATAAGCCTCTCTGTTCCTCAGCCATTTCACTCCTTTGGCCAAGAGGGCAATCCACAGTTCACACTCCCCATCTCATCCACAGCTGATATTCATGCTGAGGAGCGGAGAGCTTAGCCCAGGCCGAGGGGAATGTTGACCTATTTTGTATGAAGTGAATGGCCTGTCTCTTCCTCTATTTCCTGGTACCAGCCTTATTCTTCTCTTCTGCCCTGAAAACACCCAAAATAGAAATCATTTAAAGAGTCCAGCTCTTTAAGCGGTTGCTGGGTCACATTCTCAGTGAAAGAACATGAAAGATTTCTAAAGAACCTTTCCTGAGGCTTCTAAGCCCTCCGGCAATTACAGACACAACAAAGTATCTGCAGCCTGAACTACAAAGTACTTATTTTGAAATTCCTATTGTAAACTGCTGCAAAACCTCTTGTCATTAATAATAGCTTGGGTTTTGTTAGCAACATTTGAACTTAGTATTTGCTAATGCAAGGTAATCTGTTAGCAAACATTTTTCACATAGGTTTATGAAAGTCTACTTGTTATTTTATACCAATTTTCAAAAAAAACAAAGCACTTTTGATTGAATAAGTGCTAGTTTCATGCAAAGATCAGGTGCATGTGCTTTCCACAAGCAGACCACGGTGCACAGCTTGACAGAATAAGCCAAGCACCATCTGCTTCCATGAACAGCCTTCCCTGGCCCTATTTCTTCTCCTCCCCACCCCTTTCACAGTCCCATCAGCTGCAGGATTCATGCAGCTGTACTGGCTACCAGAGCAGGTATCCAAAAACACCAACCCATTACAAAACTCAAACAAGCTCCCATAAAAGCAGCATTTAATTCACTTCTCACTCAGCAATGACCTTGTCTACTCTTTAGTGAGCTTGCTATAGGTCAAACAAGCTTTATCTAGAGCCCTACCTTCTTTACTTAGAGCAAAATAGAGCTCTCACCTGCTTCTTTCAAGGCAGCACCTCTAAAAGTAGCCCTACAAACATAAGGGATGAAGAGAGGATTTATTGGTAATTACTGTTATAAACCACAAAGGCTACAGAATAATAGCATAATTCACAGGTATTTGTCCAACATTTGTTTTCTGTTTTCAGTGAGGTATGAAAGGCTGTACAAGCCAGGCAAAAGCCCATTTTTTCTCTCTACCAGCCAGCAACAGCAGAGCCCTAGGGAATCTGCTCATAAGGAGGCAGAGCATGCCCCAGCATGTCCTCAGAATACATGCCAGCCTGTGCACCTGGGACTTCCTGAGCCAGAAATACCATTTTCCTACTTAACAGCCTTCAGTAGATGTTTCTGA
This sequence comes from Pachyramphus minor, assembly GCA_013397135.1. NCBI lineage: Eukaryota > Metazoa > Chordata > Aves > Passeriformes > Tyrannidae > Pachyramphus > Pachyramphus minor. The sequence goes on from VYXB01005994.1 coordinate 173,921, forward strand.
AACCTCTCCTGTCATTCTGTGAAACAATGCAGAGTACCATGTGACGAGCTCCACAGCCCAACCACGTTGTGCAGAAAAGCATTTCTTGCATGTGCTTTGAACCTGTAGCCTACCAGTCGTGCTCAGTGCTGCTACCTCTTCTGCTGGAGAGCACAGGGAACGCTCATTCCCTAGGTACCTCCTGCCTGACAGGCACAAACACAGACCCCCATCACATCCCTGCCACTGCAGCTCTTGTCCAGCCTGAAAAGTTACATTTTAGTTCATCAATTCCCTTTCAGAAGTCATTCTGTACCTTTAAATCACTCTTGTTGCTCTTGTCCGGATCTATTCTAGTTAGACTGTGTCATTGTAGCAATGGCAGACACAGGAAAGAGAGGCCAGAACAGCACACAGTGTTCAAGACACAGGTCCACCACTGCTCTACATAGGGCCACTGTGAAGTTTTCTATTTTTTGGTTCTCTGTTCCTTCCATAATATCTCAAATAATGACTTAGGGTTTGGGTGGGGTTTTTCACCACTGCTGAGAGGCTGTTTTTGTAAGAATGTCTTTTACAATCTTTAGACATTATTCCTGAAGGGACACTGGCAGCTCAAATCAATACCTTGATTTTCATGTGCCCTTCTATTACCCAGATGCTCAAACCCATAAAGCCTGTCTGCAATTTTTCAGTGAGGTCTCAGTCTGACTACCCTGAATACTTAAGTATCATCAGCAACTTGGTCTCTTCACTGTTCACTGTCTTTTCCAAGTAATTCATCAATATATTGAGCTGCACAGGCTCCAGCAAAGACTTCTGCAATGGTTTACTCGTGGTTTTATTTTCACCAAGAGATTTGCCCATTTTACTGCATGATGCCTGCATTTTGTAGTTTTTCACCCATTATTAATTCATTTGAAGATCTGCCTCTCTGGTCCATTGCAGTGGTTTGGGTTGAGGGTTTTTTGCCTTTTTTTTTGTTTGTTTGTTTCCTTTGTTTTTAAATGAACTGAGGTTGGGGATTTTGTCAAATACCTATGGAAAATTCCAGTATATCGCCTCACCTGACATGTTTGCTCACACGTTCACCACATGCTTCAAACAACTCCAATAAATAAATGGGGCAAACCTTGTTTATGCAAAAGCCATATTAACTGCTCTGCTATGCATCATGTTCACCCAAAGGTGAATTCTATTATTAAAAATAAACTCAGTTAATCTCCCTGATACAGACAATTGCCTTTTTGGGTTTCCCTGGAAACTGCCTCCCCCCTTGCCCTTTACCATCCTTTCGGTCTTCTGGTGCAAAATCAGATTAAGTGAATCACATTAAAGTGAGCAATTACATATCACAAGTAGTTTTCCTGTTCTTCATGGCACATCATATGATAGTAATAACCTCTTTTCACCTATTTTAGTTATGTTGTTCCTCCAGTCTCCAAGACAAGTCCTTTGGTACCCACCTGCTTCATAGAGCAGATATTGGGGCATTGAAATCTCCAACATTCTCCACTGGGATGGCAAAAGTAAAAAATAATGTGATTTTAGCAATGCAACTGACTTCTCTGAACACTTCTGAATAAAAGAACAAATACACACATCACACAGCACCACCCTCCCCTCGGTCCATTGGCCTAATCAGGAGGTCAGGGGAATCAGTCAGTGTTCCTCCTTCCAATGTATTTGATGTATTTGCAACAAAAACCCCAACAAAACAAAACAAATAAACAAAAAACCCACAACGAAACAAAGACAAAACAAAAAAATCCCACACACACTGTTTATTTATACTTTCTGTAAGTTTGTAATCTGATGTGTCAGGTTTCTTTCTGTTACTACCTACACTCCCCATTTTGATACAACTTGTACTTTTCAAAGGAACCTTTGGGGTTATTTTTTGTTTTGCTGGGAGGTTTTTGTTTTGTTTGGGTTGGTTTGGGGTTTTTTTGTTAATGTGTCCTCTTTTTCCTTGATATACAACCACACTATTTTCACTTCTCCCTTATTTTATTTCCTAACAGGATATACTTTTTTTTCTTGGAGTCGCCAACACTATGTCTTTAAACCACCACAAAGATTTGACCCCTAGCTACACCTCTCAGCAGTCATTTAAAAAATAAAAAAATTAATAAATAAAATCAACAACCAACCCAGTAAAAAACAAATATCACAAAACCCAAAGTAACCCCCACAGCAAACGCCCTCTTTTTCTGCTCTCTCAGTAGACTTCTCCTTAGCTTTTGGGAGGGAATCTTCTCACTTTTGTTGCCCTTGCAGAGATGGTGAATTTATGTATGCTGTAGCTACCACCACAGTGCGGCTTTGCTGTGGCATTTTGAAGTTGCTCTGCATGCTCAGGAACCAGATGCTATTTCTCCCCTTATGAATCACCAGTTTGCCTATGCAGCTGCCACTGACAGTGTTTAAAAGCTTATTTGCAGTATCCCATCCCAATATGATGAGTACCTGACCCAGGCAGATGTTAAAAGTACATGGGATGAGGCACAACATAGTTGCTGCATCCATCCCTTTATGATCTCTCCTATATTCCTCCACAGCACTGTTGGCATAACCACACTGATGGCAACAAAACATTGCCTTGTTTTTCTTTTCTATGCCTAAACTCACTGGGATTTTGTGTTACTAATCTAATCTGACTTGACTTTAAGCTTTAGAATACAGCATAGTTTCTCTGCCAGCTCAGCCTAGTCCAGCTTTCTCTGTACTTTGATACTGCATTATCCCAGCATTTGTCATCCTCCTGCCACATTTAAGATGCATATTATGTCAATATCCCCCTTTAAAGACAAGCATTTAGCTCTGCATTTTACTACTTTGGTTTCTGGTATTAGTGCAGAAATACATATATAATATTTTGATTTTCTTTTCCTTTGTGAATGTTTAAGGAACACTCTACTAGGTTCCACTCTTCCTTTCTGTTTCCTACCTAATTACCGATAAGGGACAAAAGAGGACCTACAGAGAGCACGGCAAAGGAGTTACTGCCTTAGTTTTGTTCCCAGAACCTCTGGATTCACTGTGCCAAGGATACAGGCAGGATACTTTGAGACCTCTAAGTCCTCTTCTTCCCTTCTTAGGAACCTATCCAAACACCTTGTGATGACCATGATCTCTCCAACTCCCAACAAGTAGGTCACCAGGTGGTCCATCCTTCAATGATGGAACCTGGTTTAAGTACATTCCTCATAATTTAATACTTCCTCTTACTTCAAAAAACCTGGAAAGATATTTTTCAGTGCAATGCAACATGTTACAAGGGGAAAGACTCATTATTACACTCAGTCTCCTCACCACCTAGTCCCACTCTCCTGCTTTTAGACTAGGGCTGCTACTTAAGGGGTAAGAATGACGTCCGTCAGCCCTGACATGGTCCTTAATGAGCTTCTCTGCCTCATTTCCTCATTTCTCAGCAACACCAACATTCCTCACCTAAAGGCAAACCTCCCCAGTAACAGCACTGCCAGGGAGCCCCTCCAGTCCCCTGCTTTACTTCAGATCAGCCACCCTTGACTTAGAACAGCTTTGGTTGAGAACCCTGAGCTGTTCTCAGAACTAAAGATAAACCATGTTTTGGAAAATCAGAGCAGGAAACCGAGAAGCACGAACATGAAAGGGATTAAATATCCCTACTTTTGCCTGGCAGCAGATGCTCCTAAATCCCCAATGACACCCTACACTGAGTCTTGCATAAAAATTATAGTGCCATTCCATCAGAATGCCACTATACAAAACCACACTAAAAGTATAGAGCAACAGATCTTCCACTCGTGATTCAGAGTGGCAATGTACCAAAAAGGTTAACATGCTATGAGAGAAGCCACAGTCCCTCCACTGACATCAGAATTCAGAGGAATAAGCATGGGAATAGACTTCACTTCATCATCAATGCAGTTTTTTCTCCACCACACCTGCACCCTAATGGTGCCACCATTAAAGAAGGATCTCAGCTCACTATAGGTAATTTTGGGGTGCAGGAGGGAAGCCCATATATTAAGATTAGAAAGTTAATGTAAAGGAAGCTTTGAAAACAGTTCTTATTGACATTAACAAAGAACTAAATTATTCATACTACTGAGTGCAGAAAGAGGTGCTGACACAGGTAATTGCTTGGATGAGAAGCTTTCCAGTCTCCACTAGGAACACTGAACTTTTGCTTTTAGATATATGCAAGAGGTCTTACCCTTTAATAGACATCACATGAAGTGATTACTTATCTGCTTTACATCTAAGTGGTTTAAAGTGAAATTTTTAACTCCAAGACTCTTGTCCTGATAAAAACAGCAGCTTGTCAGTTGTTAGAGAGAGTCCTTTAGTTCGTCTCTGATATTCAGTAACAGCCCTCCAGGTATCAGCACCTACATGCATGCTGAAGGAGAAGAACCCTTATTGATTTATCCCAGGCCTCTGATCCAATAAGCCATTTATCACTGCCACACAGACAGCGACAAATAAATTTAACATGACGTATTAAACACAAAGGCTGTAAAAGGATTGAACCTCATTTTCCAAGGGGCCTCTGCTCAACCTATTAAAATGGGGGAGCATGAGCTGCGACACAGCAATACTACAGCTGTAGGTTTGCTTTCACACAGGAAGAAGTTGCAGACACAGTACCAGAAGTTAATAACTTGTTTTTTAAACCAAATGGGTCAAAGTGTCTCGGTAAAGTGCTTCCAATGTTGACCTAAACCTTTTTTCTAAGGTATATGGGGGTTTTGCACATTTCTGTGATACACCTTGAAAAGCCTAGGAGCAGAGCTATTGATAAATTTTAAATTTCAAAAACAACATTTTTTTGTGGCAGAGGTATAAACCACTGACATTTAAAGACATTTCTTCTTGTCATCTCTACAAAAAAAAACCAAAACAATAACAAAACCCAAACAAACAAAAAACTAACAAAAAGAACAAAACAGAGAAAGGACTACAATGTGCTCTCTGCCCAGATGTTATTATACACTTGTAAGCAATAATGTTTTCTCCCAGATCCTAAAATTCCATTTTAGAAAGTCCCTATTGAGACCAATCCTGGGGTTCCCCAATTAACTACATAAGCAAAACATGTATTACCCACTTCATTGACAGACATCATAAGAAGTGTAACAGAAATCAAAATAAACTGTGTTGAAAACTTCCAAGGTATACCTCCACAATTTTCTTATTAGATGAATGCAATTTAATCAATTGGCATATTCTTTAAAAAAAAAAAAATTAGATGGGTGTTCTACCAACATCAACAAATTCAATGCCACATGAAGGCACTCTATAATACAGGGCACAGCACAGCTCCTGGTTTTGCCAGATCAGCATGAAATATTGCCAGATGACAAATATTTGCCTTGTTCACAGGTAGCACATCCCACTCCTACTGCAGCACGACCGGCTGATAAGAGATGTTAATTAAACACAAGACTGTAGCTTGCTTAAAGTTAATGCTTTGGTTTCAGATTTGCGTAAGGGTTGGCTCTTGAAAAGCTTCTTTACTTTTCACCACTTGTTCTTCTGCTCTAACAAGAGCTGTCACATTTCCTTCCTTGCCTCACTTCCTATACCCTTACTAACATTACTGTTACTTTGAAAATCCAAGTGAAAGTTATAAGTTCTTTTCTGCAGCTTCCCAAATCCAATAATACTGCTGTGGTTAGGATGTAGAATGCCTACATGGCTAATGGCGGAAGCCTAAGCATTACTCTCTGTGGAATTATTTATTTTTTAAGACTGCTTGTGAATTTTAGTTTCATAGCAGCCATTTCTTTGCAACACTTCCTGAAAACTACAGGAATTCTATAAAGCTGCATTCGGCTTATTGCAATTCTTCAGTAAATAATTGAACCCATGCACAAATGGACTGCCTGATCCGATGTGTAGCAACACTCCGTAGCAGGATGCTCTGCCTGGAGTGGGGGTAAAACAACTCAAAAAAATGCCCTATTTGCCAAGCTATCCAGTGGTGAATGGGGCTGATGAGTCAGGCTGGTTTCAGCATTCTTTGACACCAAAAGCAGCCTCTTCTCCAAAGTTAAACATTCTGAGGAAGAACAAAGTACCTGATAAAGGAACCAACAAGTGATACCAACTGGTAACTTACCCAAAGCTGCTGAGCTGACACAGCTGGCCCAGACACATCTGACAGTCAATCACTTCATAGTATAACAGACCAGTCCCACTTTTTAAGGGTGGGATCTTCAAATATAGTCCTTCTTGGAGTGTGGGTAGAGATGCTTGGTGGGGACATCCCTCAAGGTTATTCTGTGAGGCTGACACTGAACTCGCCTCTGGGTGAGTAGCATCAGTCTCTACTTAATTGTTTTTGCTAGCTTTAATATAATTGCTTCAATGTTGCTTCAAAAATAGTGTACTGTAATACTAGTAGTTGCAGCTAGCTATACTGTGGAGTAAGTAATTCTGATTAACATATTTCAGTCTAATCACTGAAATAATTTATATAAANCAGAACAAAGTTGTATAAAGGTTGGATAAAGTTCCAATTACACCTGTATAAACCTATAACCTCAGACATAAATCAGTGGCTAAGTCTGGGGCTAGGATTGGATCCAGATGCACCAGACTCCTCTACCAGAAGGCATTTGGAAAGCAAGGGGGTCCTTTCCGCACCTCACGACTCAATGGGGGGATCTACCTGATAAAGTGTGTCAAGCTTCCATTCTGTCTTCGACACATACATCCACCAAACAGTCATTTCTGTTTACCACACACAGTTGCATCAAATGTAAACCATTAGACCTTGAGTAGTTTGGACCAAGCCCCTCACCACTGACACAAAATTCCCCAGTCCTAGTTTAATTAAAAAAAAAAATATTCACAAGACAACAGTGAAGATGAAGCAGAAAAAAATTTTACCATGCAAGGGTTTGTCTGGCTTACAACACAGAAGGAGGCTCATTTGGAAAAGTCATTGCACAACTAAAATTATATTAGATATGCCAAATCACAATATAAAGCTTGAGTTATTGTTTCCAAATATTTACTGCCCTTCACATGCCATAGAAGTCAGTTTACAATAATCAAAACATGCATATCTTGGATGGATTAGTCACACCAGTATGGCTCAGATTCAACATATAATTAGATTCTCCTAGTTCCTTATAATGTTTTCTGTCTTTTATTTTAAAATACCAGCCTATATCAAACCTTAAAATCCAGATTCCCCAATATTGCAGATATTCCTATTTAGACAGCCAACTAAATCTACAATGTGCCACCATCCCTAAGGCTTCTGCCTTTCTTTTTTCTGATGGGCAGGTATTACATATTCCAGCTCAGCAAAGCAATCTTACTTATGCAAGAGCCAAGAGCAGATCATACAGAACAGCCAATCCAAAAGTTGTTAAAGCAGTTTCTTTCATAGCCACAACAACAACAAATCACTGACTGCAAAGGCATATTATATTAACAATAATGGAAGAAGGAAGCATAACTGATAGTTTTTAAAAGGCTTAATGTCCTAAGGTATTTGGAGGGGGGAGCTGGGAAAAAACTCAGGAAGTTTTATTAATTGTTGCTGACTGGACCACTGTAACACAAAAGCTCTCATAATGGAAGATGCTATTTAAAATTATTAAGCCATGTATTTCATTATAAATTATCAAAAGACAAATATAGGATGACAGGGAAAAAAAAGCAACAACAATACTTCATCCAAGACGCATCATTAAATCTTCCTGTTTAGACCAAAGATAATGTTTTCTGACCACTTATGCCCAGGATTCTCCTTCCTGCACATTGCAATACCCAGTTTGAAACATGCTGATTCTTTTCCAAAGTGACCACAGGAGCACTGAAGAGCAAACTGCTGTCCTGCAAGAACTGATGTTTAACTATGGGTAGAACAAAATTACAGTGGAAACCTTGGAAACATTTTGGAGTGGCAATTCAGGGAGATTGCTAAGAAATATTTCCAAAAGGCAAAGGTTTCCCTGACAACCAGTGTTCTGAAAGATGCATTTTCTAAAATTCATTCACAGAGAAGCTATCCCTTCTCTGTCCTTTCAGTGAGGTTTGTGGCTAAGAGTGCAAAGGTACTAAAAGCAGTCAGCGATCAAGAAACCCCTCTACAGCCAGTAAACACTACAAGAGACCCTCAGAGCCTTTCAAACTGCTGAATTTTGCTGAAGGTGGCTCAACAGAGTGTATTTTGGTACCTCTGCTAAGGTGCAGACTGAACTGAAGAGGGCTACAGGAGCAGCTGTGCAACTCAAACCACACTTCAGCATCTCAGTTGGCACTCCAGCATCTCCTCTGCAGCACCAAGGTCATCTCATGTATCACACACACAAAGAAACCCCAGTTCATGCCTCCACTGACAAGTTTGTTATAACTGCAGCAACTGCTTTGATGCATACTGGGATTTTCCTGTCATCTTTTGTGAACAAAGATTCACCAGTATAACTATTTCTGGCAGAGTTTTAAAGTGTTGACAGGTCAAACAGGGCCTGACCTTTAAATAACCAAGCCCTTAAGATATCTACAAGTACCCACTCTGCTGCTGCAAACAAGTATTTCGCTGTATCTTCCTGGCTTAGGCTTAAGAAGTAGATCAGTGTTTTGTCGCTAAAGCCAAGGTAAGTACTGAATTTAAAAGTAATAAATTAAAAAAAATAAACTTTAACACCATTTCAGGCGAAAAACTTTTGGTACTATCCATAAATTTAAACAGATTTGTTTCCTACCAGTAGATCATAAGTCACATCCTAGTATCTATTAAATAATGACTAATTTCAAGATCCATAAAGTTTCTTTATTCCTACTTATGTGGATAAAGACTCAGAAAATATTGAAGAGAAAACCACGTATTTTGAGAAACATGCATCAAAAATTTCACTTATTAATTCCCAAAATGACAGGTATGAAGTGAATCTTACACATGGATTTATACAAGGACTTAGGAGCTTCAGAATTCTTCTGACTCCTCCCTGCATCTGCCTTATTGGTATTCTAGCAATGCTGCATTGTCTGAAGACGGAAATACTAACACTTCAAGATAACAGCAGATAATAATGTTGACATTTTGGTGTGGTAAACAAGTTTCAGCTGGACAATGTGGTTTACACACATTAATCATCTTCCTTTAAACAATTCAGTCACCAGATTGATTCTCAATGACTTGGATAGACGAAATTTTTTTTGTTAACACTAGAAGCAAGGAGATTATGGCTAATTCTTCTTCTTTCCATAAGCCAGTCTGTACAAGAAACAGGAGGCACATGCTTCATGGAACAAGCTGTTGCCATGACACAGAAGCTGCCTTATTTCTCCCTGTAATCCTGTGACCAGCTCAGCTGGCATCACAGGACTAGAGTAGCTGCACTATCCCAGACTAAAAACTTGGATCTATTTTGCAATGTTATGGAACTGTCCCTTTGTCCAGCAGAAGCAAGCCAAGTCTTGCTGAAAGTGTGGGAAGCAAGGAGTCATCACTTGGGGCTCCACTGCCAGCAGGAAGCCACCATCACTTTGATTAATCCTTAAGTGCTTGCTGAGGGTAGGGCTTCTTTCCAGAAACATCTAAGCAAGAGAGCTGGAGGTGGCTGGAATCAAAGAGGATGCATTTTCGGGAAATAAGCTGTTTGGATGATGAGCACAGAGATCCAGGCAGGGCTAGTTAATGATGCAGGAAATACAGAAATAGAAAACCTACAGACAGGGCAGGCTGCCATGATTGCTTTACCTTCTTCCATTTCTTTATGCCCATCTACATATACCAAACCCACTGGCTCAGGCACCAGTACAGCCATCTGTAGCTTTTTTAAAAGAGTTGTAGGCAGATTGGTTCCCATCTCTCATGCAGTCAGGCATTCCTCCTGATTTATCCCTCCAGGATCATTTGCACAGCCACAGATAGAAATGGGTATGCTTCCACTGAGGAGATGGGAGTGAGCAACAGTCTTGGGGGACAAAGGGAAGACTGCAGAGGAGCCTGCAGCTGTGCTCTGCTGGTCCACCTCTTTGCCACCACCAGCATTGCTTTGGCTGTTCCAAGTTATGTCTTAACCCAGCTCAGAGAAAATACCTTCCTGAGAAGCACCTGTGAGAAGAGACCTTTGTGCAGACCCTCCCCGAAAGCACAGCCATGGGAACAGGTGACCCAACCTGCTGGGAGAAGCAGCAACTTCTTAGAGGAGCACAGGGGAAGCAGGACCTCTGAACTGAGAGGTGTCACCAGCATAAAAACAGCACAGAACCTTGGAGTCTGGCCAATAACACACCACACCCAGGTGTGGACTTGGAGCAAGCACTGCAAGGTGTGCACCAGCACTTCCAGGGAAAGGAACAGCCTCTTCTCCAATGCATAAGCATAACCAGAGTTCTTAGGGTTTGCACAGGCAAACACAAAGCTCTGCAGAACCACAGTTTACCAAGCTCCTGTGCTAGAGGCATAGCAAACCATTCATCTGAAAGGGAGATCAAATCCATCTTGCCCTTAGCCAGGGCCACTAAGGGTGTCATATTCCACCCCTCAGGAGAGGGATTTCTGCAAGTAGAGCAATTATCATCTCACTGATTAACTAAAATTGCACAGTCCAGTCGAAGAGAGTTGCCCTGTTCAGCTGAGCTGGAGAAGTAAAGCATCCACACTCAAAGGTATTTGATGTAGAACAAACCACGATAAGATATGGGATTCAACTCACAGGGGTTGAAGTTCCACATGCTGTTTTCCTTATCTCTTTCATATCTTGGTGGAAGGAAAAGTTATATTTCTAAGAAGAGCTGTTACAGATTCTGCCTTTTCCACAAGAAACCTGAAGCACTTGACTCCCCTTATGATCCATTAGGCCAGTGTCTGACTGGAAACACACTCATTACAAGCCATTTCCTCTGCACAGATGCATGAGGACTCCTAGCATAGAAATGAAACCACATCACACACCAAAAAAAGAACATCATTATGATCTGCCTTAATTAAATAAAAACCCACAAACCTATAAACTAGTTAAAGCATTTCTCATTCAGTCCTGTTATCTTCTACTTGACTTGATTCAAAGCACCATTCTAAACAGTCACTGCCCAGCCTCACAGACCTGAGTCTTTTCTAGTAGTGACAAAAACTTCCACCTAAATGATGATGACAAGGGTCTCGTGGGCTAAAAACCTTGGGTTGCTTGGGTTTGGCCAAAGCCTGAAGGTCTGGAGCTATGTACAAACCTGCTAATCCAGATCCTGACACCACCGCCACACCTATGCACAATCCCTTTTGTGATTCTTTCATTTCACAGTAGGAAACTCTCCACTTGCAAATCACTACATTTTAATTAACTTATAGCATACACTTTTGCATGCAGATGCTTTAATAGTTTGTTTCCACAACTGTTTTTATTCTGCCTCAAGTACATTTACCACAGATTTAAATAAAAGTCTACCTTTACACAGATAAATAGTCCCACCAGAATTTACTACAACAGCTTGCAGGTTGTGTGGATATTTTGGCAATGCTGCTGAATGCATTTCATCACAGCAGGGTAGAAAAAATAGGCTCACAGTAGCTTTACTTGACAAGTATTAGTAACATCAGCCATGCTGATGCAAACTGGCAAATAATCAAGTTCTGTATTTAATGGTATATTGGATTGTTCAATAAGCAAAATATGACACAAGAAAACAAAAAAAAAAGGCATTTCAAACAAAAAAACATTGAAACTGCAGAAGAAATATAAACTATAATCACATGGTCCAGTGTTATCCCTCTAATATACTGTGCAATGCTATTAATCACTGAAATAACCATGTTATTTTAAGAGCACTACCGAAAGCTTCTTGTTAGCATTGGCAAATCACTACATCTCCCAAAATCAAAACCAAATAAAAATATTCTGAAGTTTTGAACCAGCCAAGGTGAAAGCCCCTTTTGCTGCAGCTGAATCAAACTACAAGAGGAAATGTGCTACTTCCACTCAGATAATGTCAAATTATAACGCACCTCTTCTTTGTCACAAAAAAAAAAATAGTTACATACACATCAATGACATGCAGCAGTCACCTGCAAAAGATATTTCAAAAACAGTGGAGATAGGCAGAATTACTGCTGTGAAAAGGTGTAGCCTGGGTCACCCACCTAACCTCCAGGATGTCAATAAGAGACCAAAATGCAGAGAAACAGCAGCATGTCCAATTCCCAACTGATAACAACACATGACGCCAGAAACTGGTAGCTAATTAGATTCTAATTAAACTGTTTGCATCCTTTCTGAAATAACTGCAATATTTTATCTTGTTTGAGCAGAAATAACCATTTACAGGTTATGTAAAGCAGCACTGTAGTTAACACGCCACGTTTAACTCAATGACAGATTTGAATGCTACATTTTAAAAAAACAAACAAACAAAACACCCACCAAAATACCCACAAGGCATCACATTTATGTGATTTAAATTATGGTCTGATTGCCAAGCTCATTAGCTACAGAGGTCAAAACATACCAGGGTTTCCACACTGTATGTTAACAAATTAGTTAGTTATCTTTAGGCTCACAGGCTAAATGGCATCTGCATATATTTCCAGTGGGTTACGCTGTCTGCAACGAGTTTGAGTCAAAAAAACTAAACATATAAAAACCAAAACAGTGATACTCGAATTGAATGCACTGTTCCATCAGCAAGGTTAGCAGCTCCAGAGCCTGATCAAACATGCTCAATAAAGGCAGGGTTTCAGGGAGAGTGCACATCTTACCTTTCACTGAGTGATGCACAATGGTAGCAACACCCAGACAGACCAAGAGCACTTGCATTTTAGTGGATTATAATTCTCACTGGATTGGTAGGACTTCACAGTTCATTACATTTGCATGTTCCCTTGCAAATAAAAGATTCAATATGGCAACACTTAGTCAGCTGCCAGCCCAAATCCTACCCTGAGCTATCCCAGTAGAGAAGTACCAGTATTCAAAGGGGTGAATAACAATCATGATTTCATAAACTATCAGATTTATTTCTGCTTCTACATCATTCTGCAACTCAGGCAGGGAAGCAATGGCTCCTGTGCAAACAGTTGCTTAGACAATATCTTCCCAAAGGACTCTTGGTGCTTGCAATTCTTTTTTCCATTCCAAGACCCTTGCAGGAAAATTCCCCTGAAATTTGAGCCAAATGGTGGATATTATCTATTATGATCCCTTTCCTCCTATGCAGTCCCTTGAGAGAAAGCACAATGGAGCTGTTATGCCTTCATTATATTCAAATGGGAATTCCCTGGAGACTGAGCTTGTTGTCCACTTCTCTAAGTACACTTGGCTAGTGATGGCCACAAGCCTTTCACCCTAGAGCAAGTGTCTTCTAAACTTATGGAAGATTTGTTCCTCTCCTTCCTCCTGCATCAGATTGCACGACACTTTTTTTATTTGTAAAAGTTTTCCTCTAAGTATCAAAGTAGATGCCACAAACTCACCATGCCCCTCTCCATACAAACTTCAAAGAGGGCAGATGCTTTGATGAATTTCCTGTGATAACAAAACAAGAGTATTTTCGGATGACTTGTAAGGAAAGATGATTCTCTACAGCCCTTCATTCACTTCTTGTGAGCCAACAGCATGACAGGGCTAAACGAAGCTGGTGAGGGGTAAGTATTGACAAGAAAGCCTTTTCAGCAACATTCCAACCCTAACACCTGTGTGCTTGCCTACAAAAAAGTATTTGTTCTCTTGCTAAAGTCAAATGCATACCCAAATTTGTTTCCAAATAAAAACCATTTTTCTCTTCAAATGAGATTCTTCTCAGCTTGCTGTTTTATCCAGTGCTAGGAAAACTATTTCAAGAAAATGTGTTTTCACACAAAGACATGAGTCCAGTTAAATCAACACTTTCACCCTGAAAAGCTGCAAGATCCTACTCTGTTGAGACCCCATCTGGGGTACTGCATCCAGCTCTGGAGCTCCTAACATAAGAAAGTTGTGGACCTGTTGGAGCAGGCCCAGAGGAAGCCACAAAGATGGTCAGACGGCTGGAGCACTTCTCCTATGCAGCCAGCCAGAAACTTGGTGGTGTTAAGTCTGGAGAAGGAAAGGTTCTGGAGAGACCTTTCTGATACCTAAAGGGGTTACAAGAGAACTGGTGAGGGACTTTTTACAAGGGCATGCAGTGATAGGACAAGGGATTGATAGCTTTAAACAGAAGGCAGCTTTAGATTAGATGCAAGGAGCGATGTGAGAGTGGTGAGGCGCTGGAAGGGGTTATGCAGAGAAGCTGTGAATGCCTCATTCCTGGAAATGTTCAAGGCCAGACTGAAAGGGGCTTTGAACAACCTGGTCCAGTGGAAGGGGTGTTGAAAGTGGATAATCTTTAAGGTCCCACTCCAAACAATTTTATGATTTCAAGGACAAGAGTCATCTCCTGATTCTGTGTTCTGTGCCTGTACAGCATTTAGATCAGTGAGGTGCTATTCCAATGCTAAGAAACACATTGGCCATAATAACACAAACAACAGACCATGTTAATAACATAAACCTTCCCAAGCAAAAAATGGCAGGCATGAAACAAGGAGACATGCTAACTTCCACAGCCCATAACTCCATTAGATAATCTCTACACAGCAAGCAGTCAAGTAACTCCATCATGGTGCTGACATCCTGCTCATACACCACCTGCAAAGCACAGAACAGCAACAACACCTTCTTCATGGGGTGATGAGCCAACATTAGAGCAGGAACATGTCCAGCCTCAGAGAAGTGGTACAATTGGCCACACTGAGCTCATAAGCACTCAGCTGAGGAGCTACATCACCCTCTCCACAGCAGTACACCAAACACACTTGGCAGTGGGGAAGCAAATTGTGATCACATCACTCAGCAGACAGCTCATACCACTTCAACATCATGCCACCGGGAGCCAGTGCCATGCTGGACACCCCTCAACTGGAAAGAGAAGCTTCAGAAGCATCAGCTGCCATGTGAGGTGCCACTTCTAGGCCATCACCTTCACCAGCAAAAGCATGTGTTTCCATCAGCTGTTCACTACCACATTGCTTGGATTTACTAAGTGAAATTACTAAGAGAATTTTCAGTCCAGGACAGAGTTAAAGGTATAATGGCAGGTTATTACCTAGCAGTAACATTCACAAGTGCCCTTCCATGGTAGCATCCTGTCAATCACCTTAGTTACCATAACCATTAATTTGAAGTACCCAAGGTTGGTCAGACTGAGGAATCTTAAGGAAGAGGAAAGGTTGCACTGCACCTCCCTAATACCAGCCAAGTCCTGAGGCCCCGTGCTGAAGAGTTCACTGAAAATACGATGTGAGTCTTGCTCCTATTAATTTCTCCTCAGAACAACAGAAAATGGCTGCTTAAGAAATTGTGCATTCAATTACCACAATTTTCAGCTTTGGCAGACTTGATTTGAAACAGAACAGTTCCAACGAAAAGTTACTTTGTATCTGATGAGCACTGATGGACTTCTGTTCACAAGCTTGCTCATTAAAGAACTGTCAGAACTTTTGTCAGCCCTCACCTCATCTATTCTCCTCTTCTCTCTGTAAACAGAAATTCCCACTGGGAAAAAAACCCAAAAAACATAGCACTGTCACTTGGCTTAATTTTAAGTACTTGACTTCAGACCTTTCAGATCACCTGGGAGCAATGCAACAATTATAGTATTAGCTCATTTGACACCTTTTATCTCTTCTTTTTCTCCCCCTCCCAAATAAACTTAATTGCTCAGAAAGCTCAGATTTGTTCTGATTTAAACTACAACATTCACAAAATGGAATTCTTCTGTCCTAATAGCCCCAGTTAACTCCTGTTCAGTGTTTTGAACTGACATCCAAACACATTATTTGAACACACAGACTTAGAGATGCACTACACCACCCCCATATTAAAGCAGATTTGGTTAAGAAGTACATTAGTACCCAAAAAGCTGTTTCCTTCTTAGCTTAGTTAATCAACTTAGAGTACTGTGTTGTCAATGATATGATTGTGTTAGATAAATACACCACTGTTTCGGCAGTTACAGGGTTGGGTTTTTTAAAATTCATTGTGTACCTTTATAAAAGAAACTCTGGAATTCTCCACAACATACAAACATTTTTACAGAACTCTAAAAATAAAATAAAAAAAAATAAAAATCATTATCTGCAACTATTCCACAAGGAAGAATAAAGAGATGAATCAGTATTTCTCATGCTTCTGTTTGAAAGGTTTTATTACCAGACTCGTGCCATTATATCTCAGAGATATGAAGCAGCTAATTTTTTTCATAATTCATTCTTTTGAAGAGCACTTTAAAAATCTTGGAAACTAGCTGTCAAAATCTCCACATTTCCTCAATTTTACTGTATTATCAGGGAAAAAACCTGCATAACTGCAGGCAAATGATATACAAGAGATAAAAGACAGGGTCAAACATGCTTTTTCATTAAACTTCCACCACCATTTCCTACTGAAAAGCACATACTGCAGAGACTGTTTCTAATTAACAAAGTCCAGGTCTGGCAGTATTCAGTATTTTTATGAATAATGTTGGCAGCTACAAAAGCTCTGAAGAGAAATGAGACATAGTAGAGGATGAGCAATTCAGCACAAGTGTGTTTCTCTGTCAGAAAAGAGCAAATGTAATCCTCAGATGTACAGAAAGGAATTATGAAGCGAGAGCACAATTTTGCTCCCCAAGTAAGGTATTAGCTACATGGATGTAGGATTAACCAAGAGTTCCAATAACTCATTTAAAAAGGACACTGAAAATTTGGAGATGATGCAGAGAATTACAATACTGTCTCAAGGTTACACAGAAACTCAGCATTGAGGGTAAGGAGCTCACTCTGTTTAGGAGATGAAAGGCAATGATGGCTCAGTGACTTGACTATAACATCAAAAAAAAAAAAAAACAAGAAAGAAAAGAAAAAAGAAAAAATTACCTCAGGCAGAAATTTAAATGTCCTTGAGGCTTTTTATTCAAGCAAAGAAAAGCATATAAAGAGGAACATCCAGCTGGAATTTAAATTTACAACCCAAGACATTTAAATCTGAGACTAGGTAGAGTTTTTAATCACAGAGGGAGTTAACTAGTAAAATTAATTGCCAAAGAAACAGTCAACTCTGCCTTTTAATGTCTTCACATCCAGACAGGATGCCTTTTCAGAAGATGCTCACAAGACAAATGCAAACCAGAGCTAATATAGGAGAGTTACATTCCTGCTCTTACTCCTAAGGTCAGACTATGCAAACCCTAAGCACTTTTAACCCTTACACTCTATGAATTTGTTCATCCAGCCAAATCTGAATGGTGCTTCTGTAAGCACTTCAGATGGGACTTATCTTCCCCAACATCAGGTTATCTAAAAGTTTGTTGTGCACCCTAAATTAGCCACTAGCTCCTCCCAGCAAAGCTACTTCCCAAAGTAACCTTTTGCAGTCCATTTGTCCTCTACCTCTATTAGGTAAGAAGGGAGCCCCAAAGGCTACTCACTTGACATTTGAGTGGCAGACAGTGGGCAAGATGAATACACAAATTTCGTGACAGTATGTAACACTATTAAAGACAAAAGCATGAATTGGTTACTTGGATGCTGGCAATGAAATCTGAGCCTGGCTTAAGCCAAGGAGAGGTTTGCCTTTGGCTTTAGTGACTTTTGTCCCTATTAAAAATTACTTGTACGGCAGTTGCACCTACAAGTCTTTAAGTCAATGCCTGGGATCCAACAGGGCTGGGTGTTCCTCGGAGTGGAAAGGCAGACTCCTGCTCCAGGGGGCTGAGAGTTTAAAACAAGAACTAGCAGAGAGATACGTGGGGTCCTTGGGGAGCAGAGATCCTTGGGGACCAGACAATATTTGGCACAATAAACAGTGTTCCAAGAGCATCAGCATGACTCCAGAGAAACTGAAGGGAACAGGATGAGACTCCTCTCCTAAATGTATGTGGTGAATTCATCTTACAAGGCATTATCCATTAAGGCAAAAATAATACTTCACCATGATGTAATGTGAACTACTGCCTCAATGACAGATTTGAATATTTAACATGTGCAGCAGAACAAAGTTGAACTGATGCTTCCTTAACTGAGAAATTCACAGCAGTAGCCTACATAACATTGCAAGATGACATCTCATTTCTGATGGGCTACCACTGCAACACAAATTTCCTGCTTAACTGCTAGGTAAGTCTTGTTTAGAACTACCACCTCTTAAAAAAAAAAAAAATCCAACAAGAGAAGCCATGTGATTCACACACACACACACACCCTTGCTGTTTCTTGCCTCATTTCAAGAAGAGTTCTTGAATCTAAATGCAAAATTTTAAATATCCCTTTACATATGTAAAGTGAAGAAGTGTTTCCACTTCTAAACAATCCCACTATTTTGTTTTCCACTAAAATAGTCTCTGAATACAAGCCAAAGAAATATTTTGGAAAACCTAGACAGCTGTGCATGACGAAGTTTTCCAGAGA
Organism: Pachyramphus minor; assembly: GCA_013397135.1. Taxonomy (NCBI): domain Eukaryota; kingdom Metazoa; phylum Chordata; class Aves; order Passeriformes; family Tyrannidae; genus Pachyramphus; species Pachyramphus minor. The sequence goes on from VYXB01005994.1 coordinate 192,315, forward strand.
TTTACTCCAGACACTTGAGAGAGAAAATCCTAGTAATTGGAAAAAAAGGATAAAGCCACTAAAGAACAAGAAAATAAAGTGAGTCTAAAGTGACACAGCAGGAAAAAAGGACAGAAAACACATATGCATCAGCAATTACTTGTGAATTTAAGAGGCATGTCTTATGTGATCCTTAGAGAGAATTTTAAAGGACAGATACAGGGTGTTACAGGTTTGGAAAAGATCATGCTGGATGTCTCTCTTTGGTCAGAGGAAGTTAAGAGAAGCAAGGTCTGAAGCATGAAAATTACTATTACCTGTTAAGCCCAGTTCTGTTAACAGTCCCAGTGTTATAGTCAAGAGACTATTACTTTTAAAATTTTTTAAAGAATTTATTATAAAAAAAGGAAATTAGAAATAAAAACAAAGGCAAAGGAGCAAAACAGCGCTGGGTGGCCGGGGAGCCTCTTGCTCTACCAACAGTCCACACCCTAAAAGGTTACAATTCACATTTTATA
>VYXB01005994.1:193022-215230 GCA_013397135.1 Pachyramphus minor
AACAAAATTATCTATATGTCTTTCACACCAGCATGCCTGATTTTGAGGGCACATTACTGTACCCATGCAGGGAGGACTCCTTTAATTCTAGCCCCAGAGCTTTGGGATACAACCGAAGAAAAAAAAAACCAAAAGCAAAAAAAAAAAAAAAAAAAAAAAAAAAAAAAAAAAAAAAAAACCCAAAAAAAAAAAAAAAAATNAAACAAACAAAAACCCAACAAAACAAACAACAACAAAAAACCAACACATACACAAAAAAAAACCACCCAAAAACAAAAAAACCCACCCAAACAACCCACAACAAAATCCACATTTTTCTTCAAGTCCTTGAAAATACAAAAAGCATTTGTAGCTTGACAAGAATGAAAAGATGATGTTGAGCAGGCAAATTCTCACCTTTTGAGAGGCAGGGGAAAAAAAAAAAAAAAAAAATCAATGCTGAATTATTATCAAGCCAGAGATTTAAAAAATTATCACCTAACTGGTGTTTAGAAAAATCTGTTTTAATAGAAATGAAAACAGCATGAATTCACATTTAATTCATACCTCCAGTATTAGTGGTCTTTGTATTGTCCACTAACATTTTAACCTAAATAATAACTGGGAAGAAGAATTGCATTTTACGTTTCTATCAGCAGTTTTATCCATGCAGGCAAGTAGTAAAGACAAGACTAAAACTTCAAGCTACTCTGTAGACTAAGCTAAAACACAGGTCTATTTAATGGAAAATAAGACAAAACCATAACCTGGCAGTATAATTTCCCTGAAGAATGTCTGTCTTATCAACACCTTATTTTTTAAGCAAAAGTATGTGTTAAAGTGACTGGAGGAAACAGTTTTTTCAGTATATTTTCCATTTAACCAGAACCACTGGTACAGGGATTTGTTTCTCTGCAATAACTCTAAATATTTGTAGACATTCACCTGCTTTCTTTTACAGAAATCATCATGAACTTCACAGCCTATGCTGCCCTTAAGGCAAACCTTACATATTTAATATATACAGGTAAACAGAAACAAATGGAACAGAACAAAGAGTTGAAGGCTAGAAAGCAGGGTACTTTGTGGCTGTAACAGACTTTTCATCCTGAAGAATCGGTTGAAATCTCTTTCGAGACCATCCACGACAAACTGAAAGTTGCATCCAGCAACTTGTTCAGCCAAGCAGAAGTACACAGCACTAAACTTTTAACCCTGACCACTGAAGTCCTTTGACCAACACCAGAATACAAAAGCCTCACCTATCAGATTATGGCAGAAGAATGCAGTAGGGAAAACGAAAGAGAAATGCCATCAAAATGTTTAGTTCCATACACTCACTTCGTTAGCCTCTGGGATCCAACCCACACTGCACCCAAAATAAAGGCACAGTTTTGTGCTGAAATTGCCAAGCTCTTCTCTTCCAATGCCACCTCTCTTTCCCTCAGGAAAGAGGATAGAAAAACCCAACATTTTAGGATTCTGTGCTTAGAATTTTATAGTACAGCTAACAGGGAAAAAAAAAAAAGACTTTTCTAAATGTCATTCCCAACTACTTGCCAATAGATAAGAAAGTCATAAAGTTCACCACTTCCCACACAGCCTCAGAAAAAAAGGATTCCAGAAGCTCAGTTACCACCTCACTTATATTTTCAAGACGAACTACTAAAATTGTAGAATAGAAGAAATAGCATTAAGCCCTTCCTTACCCAGAGACGGATAAGAATATTCTGATGCCTTTCAGGACACACCAGCAGGAGCAGCACATTTTATACAGTCAAGACAAAGACACATAGCATAGCAAAGAGAAGGGTTATTCATGACCAGGCAGCTCCCATAGTCTACACAAGGACTATTTGTGACCACATGGGAAATGATACAAATCCAAACAAACATATACTGATAAAAATCCAAAAATTTCTCCCAAGGTAAGTAGGGGTCACAGCCCTATAAACACTCTCCAGGCACCCCACACAGCTATCCCCTACTGCTCTGGCACTTAGAAGCAAGTAGAAAGCAGGCCCACTATTTCCCTCGAGCACTTACCTTTCTTCTCTTACAGGGAAGTGGGTCTTTATCACACAAGTATAGTAAAGCAGCATAACCTCCTCAAAAGTCCCAAGAGCCCAGCACTAAAAAGCCAGCAGCCCCAACAACCCTCATCCTAAGAGACAGCAAAATTTACAACCCCCTGCGTTAGCGTGAACCCATTTTCACCTGCAATAAGAGCCAATGCTCAGGAGTGCTGCTCCCTGCCTATGCAACATCACTTCAGCACGGGGAGGTTAAAGTCAGAGCAGAACAGGCAGATGGGAGACAGTCTATCTTATTTCTTTACTGCAAACATACCAGGATTGTTTATTTATTTGTTTCAACCTCCCTGAAGCATCAAAACCCTCTAGAATAAACATAACAGACCCTGAACCAAAGCACATCTTTAATCACAGCTCCTGTGCCGTCAGCTGGCCCTTATTGAGCTGGCCCAGCCTTCAGGGACACACAGCTGAGGCAGACAGACTGCCTAAAGCTATCAAACCCAGCTGCTCTTTACTTTGCATAGCACTGGAAACATACAGATCAAAGCAGTAGTTACCAACTCTGGTGTGAAAACTAAGACATAGAAATTGCTCCTTGAATATTACTTAGGATCAGTCTGTAGCTTTTTAATCAGAATCCCCATGACTTCTCTGTTGTGACCATAGGACATCCCTACCCCTTAAGACCTACCTTCTTTCCCTTCTCCTTTATGGCCTATTTTATTTCTCACCTGATCCTGTTGCTAAGCCACACCCACACCACCCCCTCTCAAAAAAAGCCCTACATATCTCTTGTCTACACAATATCACTGAAAATTTGTAATTAAGGACTATAAACATTCCCTTTCACATGCTTTTTTCCAGCATTGCATTAAGGAGCAATCAGTGGGCAGTGAGGAATGAGGATGACCTCAACAGGGGGTCAATATATGAAGTCAGTAATCACTTATTTTGGGAAAACAACAGCAGGAATAATGTATATGACTGCAGGCTTAATTATTCCTGTGCTGTCATGGTGGGACTTCAGGGAGAGTGAGAATACCTGGTCTCTTTGAACTGCTATAAATTCATTCCTGTAAACGGGAAATGTGCAGAAAAACTGGGTCAGCCTGCTTTTCTTCAAACACTCCGAACCAGCTTCTTATCCTGAGGTGCTCCCTCTCAAAAAAATGCTGTCAAAATTTGACAACTCTTTAGATATTCCTACATGCAGAAGACGAGGGACCCAGCCCAAGCAGCACACGAATGGCTTCACCTCCAGGGAGGCGTCCAGCAGTGCAGCAGCGGCCACCACCAGATTTCATGCACACACCTACACATATTCCTGATCATCTCACTGCAGGTTTGCCACTAAAAACTGTCACCTTATGCAGTGCTGAATCCACGTGAGTTTAAAACAAGCCTCTTCGTGACTGTCTGCGTGTACCTACAATAAAAGACATCAACATTCAGAGCTTGCGGGAACGTCTGTGTCATTCATGAATTATGAACCAGACTTCTTTAAGCCCTGGTAATTACTACAGGTATGCAGCACTGTGCAGAAATGTAATATTTACAAAGAAATGCTTCAGTAAAATGTCAATATTATAAAGCCTATAATAACTGATTAGATTATTCTGGACGAGAACTTTAGCAGATATGAAACAATACAGGGGTTTTTTATGATGCTGGTAGGGGCAACCCAATTTACCAACTGTAAATTACAACTATTTTTCTGCTGCTTTCTTGTCCTCTGTTGCATACATTACAGAGCATGATTACCAGCACATTTTATGAAGACTATCACAGAAAATAAAATCTTGCAATGTAGTTCACTTTCATTCACAACTCACTAAAAATATTTACAGACAGGAGAAATATTTTAGAAACATTTTACATTATTATGGCCGAAATCAAGAAATTATAGCCAAAACAAACAAGCAAACAAAGAGAACCCTGCTGCAGAAGATAGAAGTAATATTTTAATTTGAAATGAACACCTACTGCAAACCTCTTCTACTCCCCCTTTTCTCAAAATTCTTTGTAATGCTGTTACAACAGGTAAAACCCCACCTATTCTGAATGACATAGATAGATAGGTAGACAAAATTGAGACAGCCTAGGAAATAAAAAGGCTTCCATTGGAACCGAAAGGAGATAATGCAATTTATTTTAAATTGTTTTTAAGCTTAATTTAGAAACTTTCATCTCAGTCAGTTACAAATGAACTGACTGTTTAACTTCTACATTACAGCCAAAGTTATTGTGATCACATATATAACAGTGATTGTTCCAAACAGTAAGATCTTTACATTGGTTTGAGATGCCATCTCATTCCAGTTCGTGTTGACATTTATATACTTCCATAAATCACTGTACATAGAGACAGGCAGGACAGGGGAGTTGTGTTTATTTATTGTTGTTTGTTGAGGGAAAGAGAACCAACAGCCTCCATTTTCTCTCTTGATAGTCATGGTTTATAGACCCCACGGAACACCTTGATTTACAGACATGGCAGATACAACCCTGTGTACATTTTAGGGGTCCTGTTGCTCCATGAATATCTATCTCCCCTCTTAATGTTTTTTGTTCCTGTGGGATAAGAGGTCTGCATATGTTGAAGTTTCATATTTAGATTGCACTTACCATTGGATAAAGAGGAAAAATAACAAGCCCAGAATAGTCCATCAAAGATATGGTTAAACAAATCTTCAGCAATGAGATCATACAAATGAAAGCAAAAGAATGTGCTGTGCTCATCTAACACCTGTATCCCAGTTCCAGCCAGCTCAGGAGGTCTTCCACAGGTGCTTAAATGTGATTGTGCTGGGCACAATCCAGTGGGCAGCCTTCTCTGGTGAGATGCTCCTTTTATAAATCTGACCTCTTGCTCTACATTCCTCTATTTCATCTTTATGGAAATGATGAGGGAATTCAAATGGAGAAGCACAGATCCTCCACATAAACCATGTTTTGAAGCCAGTTTTAAGAACTCTCTGTAGAGCCATAGACTCAAAACCGCAGCTGAGAGGGAAGGGACTGCTGGTGGTCATCTGGTCCAAACCTCTGCTCAAGTCAGGCCTCCTGGTGCTCTTTGTCCAAGACCACTCACTACTTTGCTAATCTAATATTGCTCTAAAATGCCTTGCTTCAGTTAGACTTTTAAAGGAATTTTATCTATTTGGGTAAAGTGGATCTCTGAAGGGCACGTTATCCCTGTTGGCTTCCACAGTCAGTGCGCTTCAGGACCAGACTCTGCTCTTGTCTGTAAGAAGCTGCCTGGTTTGTAAGAGGTGACACCTGTACTCTGTGCCCTTTTCATGCCACACTGCACCAAGGCACAAGCCTTCTCACAACTATTACAGAAGAAAATCTCTCCACAAACAGATCCCAAATCGGAAAATGAGAAATCAATTTGGCTTTAAACCTCGTTAGAATGCATTTCAGGAGGGAAAGCGACCCAAGTTCTGTTGCACAAATTTAAGCCTCACTATCCAGGACAAAAAGAAGCAACTCTTAACCTGTTTCCTATGGAGTAACTTGGAATCTCTTGGTGGCAAATTATGACCAAATTTGACTGAAGGATATAGACTGCAAACGTGGTTAATCTCGCCTACCAGCTCTGTAAAAACAGACAGCTATGTCAATATTAAATTTATCAAAAAAGCAGTAAGAATATTATTTTTCCTTTTCAAAAAGTAATATACAATAATTTTATGAAGACAGATGGGTTTACATCTCATAAGAACAACACAAAAACCGAACTACAAACCACACTGCCGGGGTGCCGGGTCATTTTTGAGTCAGAAGGCAGAGCACTGCACACTGAGTCACCAGTGCTTCCAGTCTGCTGCCAAGTCCTCCCATCAAAACACCTTATAGTTCTGGGAACACCATAATGACAGTCACTGTTAGAGTTGTATGAGTTAACACTATGAAAAGCCAAGTTCTTTGCCAGCACAATTCTGTTGATTCCAGGAGAGGTGCTGCAGAGAATTCAGATCGTAATTCACAACGTTGTCATGGAGCCCAATGTTTTCTATTTAAATAAAAAAAACCAAAAAAAACTTGGTGTACCTGGCTCTGCATAGCTTATGAGAACAGACAGAAATCACATTCTGTATTAGCACCACTGCCTTTGGCTGCAGGCCACAACACGATCTTAATAAAAACAAACTGGCCACCAGAAGAGGTTTTGGTCATGAATATGTTAAAACCACAAAACTGTAGTGTAATTACAATGATTAACAAAACATGGACTGAAAAAAAATCAGAAATTAGTCTCCTCCTCATTAGCTACAATCTGCTGAGGACACTTGCATGCTTGCATTGCTTACTGGGAGCCCAGTACTCTAAACCCCTGAATTATGATGTCACATTCTCAGTCATACTCATCTTCACCATCATGTCACCAGCTGTCAGCTTCCTGAAAAAGTCAGGTTTGCGCTCACTGGAGGAATAAGGGGTCTATCAGTAGTAAAAAATTTGGAGCCATAAAGTATCTCCTGCATACCTAACTTTAAATTTCAGAGTCATTGACGCCCTTTTTTGGCAGAGCTCTGACAAAGGAGGTTGTGAAAGAAATCTCTGGAGGCCTCTACAGTTCAGCTTTCTTTACATATGGGGAAGAAGATGGACAGAAGGAGCCTTCAGACCTCAATGAACCATGTTCCATTGTTCCCTACATTATAGTACCACTGCTCACTGGGCTCATCTCAATGGCAACCTGTGGACCAGACACCACCCCACCCCTCCTGAAAAGGGGGTGAAGAACAGCTGTTGAAGGTCTGTGATGTGCCAAAGCAACCAATTGCTTTATTCCACTTTTAGGCCACAGCTGCCACGTGGGTGAAGGGCAGGATTCAGTCACCACTACCTCACACTTCTCAACTGGAAACAAGAGCCTACCTCTTGCAGCTGCAACAGCTGGATCACACTGATGGCACAGCACAGCTGATCCTGTGTGCACCATATGAGAACTGGGTGAAGAGCAACCAGGGGATTAGTAGTTTGCTTTGCATGATTTTACTTTTTTTCCCCTTATTAAAAGTATCAACCATTGAAACCCACTTTTAGTTAGAAGAGTCTTTAATCACACAGGGGTCCAGTTGCATAAGAGCTTGATGTTACAACAAAAGATGTACAAACCAGTGAACCATCTGACGATTTAGTTTTGGGATTTTCCACCACTGCCTACACAAACAAAGCTAAAGGTTTGTGACAGCTGCTTGTGTTTCGATTATCTCTTTCAGGATCTCAAAGTTCAAAACCACATTCTAGAGAAGCAACTGGCAGAAGGAAATTATTTCTAACAGCCCATCCACAGAAGAGGCCCCATTTTATTATTAATTACTCATATTGCCATAGGACCTAATTGTTCCAGCCAGGAATAGAAGCTCACTGTGTTCATTCAATACAAACAGGCGGGCAAGGGCAGGCCTTGCCCCATGGAGATTGCTCTCTACAAACTCTCAGTCCAAGTTCCACATTAACCATTGCCAGCTCTGCAAGAAGCCTGATCTAAGTGCTCAACACACCCCATGAGATTTTAGCTGGCCCAAGCTCCCAAAGAACTGCAAAAGTCATGCATCACAGATTTAAATGAAGATTTCCCTCGTATTCTCATTATAGAAGACATCCCACATGCTGGGTCTCAACAAAGTAAAGCCTGACATTTAACTTTTCCCCAGGCAGCATTAGAAACAAGGAGTACTTTGTGGGATGAGGCTACCCACTGACAGCAGGCAAGGAGAGGCGAGAGGCATTCTTTGCAAGGAGAGGCGGCTGGAATTTGGTCTCCCCCGCACCCACAACAAACAACTGGGTGTGGGGAAAGAGCAAATTAAAAATGAAGCATTTCAGCCAGGTGTAGGGATTAGTAAATGCTGATGTGAAAATCTCAGTCCCAGCAGAGAGAAGAGCTATGGCTCTGAAAGGGAAAGCGGGAAGGAGTGGGAAGGCAGTTACAAATAGTGGGATGGCAGCCAGGAGAAGTCAGCTTCCAAAGGGGGAAAGAGCAAAGTAAAAAGGGCAACTCAGGGGAGAGAGATGGAGATGTACTCTGGGATCACCAGAGTATGTGGCAGGGGGGCCACAAAAAGACAGGACAGTCCACAGGGGGCAGGATGTAGAAGAGCTGCTGATGGTCTCTAATGACAAGGGCTTTGCCACTGAAATGCTGCCAAATAATGAATTAGGAAACAAAGGAGTTTTATCTAAGTTTTTCGTCCTAATTTTTCTTTTAGTTCTGATTGTGTTACAGTAGCAAAACTACCAGCTACATCATTCCTAAATGGCCTTACTGGTCACACTGGCACCAGTGGGAGATACTGCCAGTGCACACCCTGGTCAGTGAGCACAAGGCAGTTGATTGCTTTGGCTTTCTGGTTGACCGGCTTTTTAAAATGGAAGGATTTTGGAAGATAAATTATTGGACTAGATCTGAGAAAAATACATGTTTTCCTTGTGATTTAGCCAGATTTACTATAAAATTATAGCTGAACAGCCTATCCCTCCACAGCTTCTGAACCTCTATTACTCATCTCTAAATTCCCCATATTATTCATCTCTAAATTCCCCATATTATTCCTTAATAACAAATCCCTGACAAAGTTTTCTATTTCCAGTGTAAAATCCCTAATCTTCTATTTATATGCCTGAAACTCTTTGCGCCAGGCATCGCAGAATCCCCAGGTGTTACTGTCGTGCAATAAATAACAATTTATCCCACCCTGCTGAGACTTAGTGTACCAAACTGCAGCTCAGGAAACAGGCAGTACTCTGATTTTTCAGCATGTTTCCACTTTTGCGGAGTGTGGTCAGTTCTGTCACAGGATAACAAAGAACTAGACCTGTTTACTAACTCAATTACCTTTTAATAACCATGACTGACTAATGTTGATGTTTTCATTACTCTATACGTGTGACACCAGTCAGACACATTATTTTACCAGTCTCCTTCTACTAAAGACCCTGACCAATATTAATGACCACTGAGGCTGGATGTGATACCCAACCCTCTGGCAGCAGCCAAGGTCATGCTGACTCACTCCCTCTGGCTTTTCCCTGCATCCATCCAGTGCCAGTGCTCTGGTAAGTGCTTGACTATTCATTATGCTGCCACTTGCAAAGCTGCAAGTCCTCTCTCCATAGACAGCACAAAGCATTGGACTGCAAGCTCCTAAAAATGCTGCTTATCAGATTTTGGACTCCTTTTCAAGTGGTAGGTTACTTTCTGCTACAAAAATAAATGATTGCAGGAGAGGAATCTCTGCCGTAGGGTTTCGGGGCAGAATTGAGGATCCCCTTTCCCAAACCCACATCTTCAAGCACATCCTTGAGTAACAGCAACAAAGCAGCAGCTGTCAGTAGCCAGCCCAGCATCAGCTGGGGGTGCCAAACTCAAGTGGTCACTCTTTAAGAAACCAGCGGCCACATTTCAAGAAGCATCTTGCAAACAAGAAACCTTCATAGAATAAAAAGTGTACACAGCATGGTCCTGTGTACTCTTTCTGTTATACGTGTAACTCTTCCTGTTATACAAAGGGAAAAGGGTTATTTATACCCAAAAAAGGCTTATATGCTCATTTTAGGTTTAAGTGTCTTCTCATCAGTCTAACCTACTCCAAGAGCAAATTCAACAGTCATAAAAACTGAATGTCTCTAACATCAGCCCAGGGAACTGGTTGAACTACTTTTCAAACACCAAGTGCTAAAACCATAACCAAGACATCACTGCATTTTCTGTTCTTGAACCTATCCAAAAGCAAGAAGACAGAAAATACTTGAAATCACAAATCATGAGGCATGTTAAAAGAGATGACAGCAAAAATGTTTAAAGCCAGGAGCCTAAATATGTATCCCAAGACCTACATACAGTTACTCAAACAAGTGTGATCTGTAATTTCAAAGCATGTGGACAAAAACAAGTCAGGTAGGTTTCAATATGAGGTTGGTCAGTCTGCTTAATAAAGTGAACCCAGTGTTTTCCATGAAAACTAAAATACAGACTTTAGGGACAAAATTCCAGGTAACTAAATTCAATAATTCAGTTCTATTACTTTAATATGGATTTCATTTTGGGAATAGTAAGCACCTAAGAATCTACAGCATCATTGTAACTTCAGCTTCAGAAAAAAATGCTATTGCTCAACTGTGTTGCTCCAGATTTGCTACTATTTTTACACAGCTGAGCTTACAGCATCTTAAGTGAAAGTTTTGTTATTATCAGATGGCAACAGTCAGCCCTTAACTGGCAGAAAAAAAAAATAAAAGCTTACCTAATGCCCAAGAAATGGAATTACCTAATGCTCAAAGTAATGCACTCCTAGCAGATGCCATGTGACTCCATCTCCTTTGTTGGTATACACAGACAATTATATCCCATCTAACTACTGTTTCTCTTTTATATATATATATCTATACACACACACACATATGTATATCATATCCTCTATTTCACAGAGGAGTCCTTGTTACCATATCCTTACAATTTACTTAAAAATTTGTCACCAACGGCCCAGATTTATGACTGAGGTTTTATTGATTAGTAATTGATTCAGTGCACATTTTTAGCTTACTGCAGATGGAAGATAAATGTCGGCTTAGAACTCTTTCCTTCAGATTTCTGCTGGGTTTTGTGTTTGCTTGTGGTGGGGTTTTTACCTTGTTCTTACATATTTTGGCTAGCCAAGTGCATACACATGATCAGTTGCTGAAGCTCAACAGAGTTATGACAATTCATTAAACTGCAAGAGTAAGATCACATGTTTGAGACCCAGTAATTATAGTTATGCCAGTTCTCCCTTCTTTGGTGGAAAGAAATCTGAATTCTCAGTTTATAACACATTTTATCATGTGCACCTTGATGACAGTACTGTTTGCCAGAAGGTGGTGGGCAGAGATTCAAATAAATCATTGCCCCATTTTAGCTCTGACTTACCCATGTAGCCAGGACTTCAGCACTGGTCTTCAAAATGACCTTGAGGTGCAACCCTCAATATGGGGTATATTGTTAAGAGATAGCATTCTGCACATGAGATGCTTAAATCAAACCTTTCCTAATTGTTTGTAGGTGGGAATTACAAGCAGTTATCAAAAAAGAAAGAAAGGACTGAATGCAAATGTTCCCCTCAACTAAACTCAGATGCATGTTTGTCATTGCTGTGCAGACACCTGGAATTATCCAGAACCATGCAACCAATGCTTCATAAAAACTCTGTGAGGTATTCAGGATATGAGAAAAACTTTTCCTACTCACCTAAAAAACCCCCACAAACTTGTCTTTATTACTACTATGAATTATATGAAATATAAGCTATCAGGAGCACACTTTTACTAAGAGGAATCACAGATTCAAGTTGGACAGTAGTTGTTAAATATCTTGGATTAGACATCAAATTGAGAACCAGAGGCTATATCTACATAGACACTTTAACCCAACTGTGAACTCCCCATGTGCCTCCATACCCAAAGCTCCACTTGTCTTAAAACTCAAATGCCAAAAGGTTGAAAGATCTGTCTTTCTGGACAAGGATTCCAGTGCATCTTGCCTTGTGTGTGGGAGTAGACGATACTCCCGTCCTGGGAAGACAAAATCCAAATCACGCTGTGTTCCTGTTTGGCCAACAGCCAAGCTTTTATAAATGAATTACTTCAACCAAGCCACCTGTTCCTTTTGCCTGACCCAAATTCCTATCTTTATACCTAAAAGCTTGCTGATCCTCTTCTGCCTTCCTATCTGAGCTTTACAACTGCTCGGAGCTGGGTTTCCTCCTCTAAGTATCCAAAACAGAAGTTAAAACTGCAGCTGTTAACAACTTCCAGGTGGAAATTAGCCATTAGTCAGTGATGACAAACAGCACTTCGCAGTACATTCTCAGTACACTGACATTTATATCCACCCAGATTGACTAGGGGAACCAAGGAGAGTCTGTTTGGTGCTGACAAACTTCTGAGTGTATATCGAATGCATGGAATTGCCCCTGTTAACTGTGTGTCACCTGTGAGTTCTGATAAAACACAAAATTAAAGAAACACAAAGAAACTACACCAGGAAACAAAGATGAAGTTTATATCATTCAGCTGAAATGTCCCCAAAGGTGATTGACTGGAGTGAAAAAATAAAGGTGACTAACTTGGTAAGTGGCCAACTCTGCACAGTGTCATATATCTATTACTGCCAGCACTAGAAAACTGCTTGCTGTGTAGATGGATTGAACAAAGTGCAGAGGTAAATCAGGTCTGATTCAAAGGAGCAAGGGGGATGGAGAGGGTATGGCAGGACCATGTGGCTAACGGGCCCCATTCCCACTGCTAATCACAAGGACTGACTGCATTATCTAACCTCACTGAGCATCAGTTTTCTTGTCTGGGGTTAAATAAACAAACAACCCTATAAACCATACAGCAAGTTAAAAAAAAATAAATAAATAAAAAGAAGCCGAGTTTTGCAAAGCCTTATGAAAAAGGTGCCTTCTCCTATGCATATGCACAGCCAATCCAATTATAGAGCTGCCCTTAAAGTGATCTTTCAACAATGATTTTAATGGTGAGGCTGCTACAAAACAGAGCAGACAAGTCCTTGGTTGTTTCATTTTTAGTCCATGCTAAAACATTTAGAAGTGTTTCTAGGAATCCCTCATGTCTTTACAATATCTGAGCATGGCATGGAAGGTCTAGTCTGCCAAAAATGGCCAGATTTCCTACATTCACAAAATGACAAAAAAGGGTCTTTAATATAAAAAATCCAGCAGCAAATGAACATTAACTAAGATAGAGGGTAAAGATTGAAAAAAAAAAAATTAAAAGTGTATAAACCATCTTGGACAGGAGACAAACACTGTACAAGAATGAGGCAGAAAATTATGGGCTGCAGACAGAGAGAGAGGAATCCCAAGAGAGATGAAGAAAACGGAATTGGATGCAGTCTTAGTGAAAGCCTTTTGCTGGTAATAGCTCTCACAGGTCTGTCCCAAAACCATATATTTAGGACAGTGACCTGCTTCTTCTTTTAAATACTAAGTTAATTAAACTTTGATAGTAAAAGAAATTCAGAAACATAAATATGATAATCTCAAAATTATTTTTAATATTACCCTCTGCAGCAAAATAGAGTCCCCAGTAAAACATTAATCTGCAACCTAGCTTAATTTCTACCTGCCTACTTCAGCTTTAGGCACCTGCCTTTGCCCAGATAGATTTTTCACCTTCTGACTAGTCCTAACTACTTCCAGTCTGTACTCATGGACTGCATTCACAGTACAGCATCAGAAATTGCTGGTTTCTCCTCATAGTCATCTGCTGCCAGTGATGTGAGCGATAAAGGGACAAAGGGCACATTCATGTCTCTACATGCCATATCAATTCCTCTAAATTAGGAAAACACCCTCTCTTCCCCCACATAAAACAAGAGTGTTGTTGAGTTCACAGGGAAGTGAGGCAAGAAGAGGGCTATGAAAGTCACGCCACAAATGTAAGACAGTTCAGCAGAAATGAATGTATGCCTTTCAGTCTCTGCCATTATAAATTAAAATCAACCCTCCCCCAAAAAAAAGTACCGTACAGAATTCTATTAAATTAAACATTATTCCCTCAGGTGTCAGACAAATATGGAAGGGGAATCCATAGCAAAGGCAACTGGGCAGCAAAGCCCTACAGGGTAGCAGAGACATGAGGGGTGCAGGAACAAGCAGTAATTTGGATTTTATTTCCGTTGTCCATGTGGAAAAAACACCGATGCAAAAACATGAGAGAAAATGAGGTGCTGAAGAACGGAAACATTCGGGCTCATTTGAAAAACTCAGAGCTTGTTGAAGAAGAAAGCTCTTTTTCTAGAAGCCCTCAGTACAGCCAGAAAAAATACCTGATCTTGCATGTATTTTCCTCCAACTGCCAACTGCAGAAGGTACGTAAAAGTTGCCCAGGTGCAAATTTACTCTGTCCATCTGACTTTGAGAATGCTCCCCATTTTATCATGATGAATGCTCACAAATTACTGTTTTATGCCGTGTCTTATTTTCTCCACCATTGTTTTTCCCCTACTTGCACTTTCCATAAAGCCAGGTGTTCAACCTGACTGCTGTTGTGCACACAGACTGCACACACATCCCTGAGAAAAAAAATCCACAGTGCCATTACAAAAGGGAAGGAAAAGCATTTCAAGTAAAAGAAGTTTTTTTTAAAATCCATTACAAAAGGCCTAATTCCAAACAGATGTGGACCTTCAGATTAAAATCTCCCCCTAATTTTACATTCTTAAGCCTTAAACAGGAAGCAGCTCACAATAATAATGCCTGGCTTACCCAGTAACACCTCAATCAGTCATATTAATTTGGTACTAATCCAATATTTTCTAGAAAATCTATGGAAAATGTACTTTTCCATGACATAAAATCCAGTTGCAACTTCCATTTCTCTCTGAGGAGTTAAATCCAGATGACTGATTCAATCAGAACCTCTCAGATAGACACAGAATTCTTTGATGCAAGAGTAAAAGTAAGAAAATAATTTAACTATTGGGAGAAAATAAATTGAAGTCTGTTTATTTTGTAAGTCTGTGAGTCTCCACTGTTTAAAGCTGACCATCACTGTCTAAGGGCTGGCTATTATAGGAGGACTAATATTGCATGTTCATCTGTACTGGCTCATAATGATACAATGCAATTACTGGGAGCAACTGGCAATACAGGTCCCTGGAAAAGAAACGGTTCATCTGCATTTTTCTTTGCATCCTGCCAAAGGTCCAACAATAGTCCTAATTTCCCCTAAGATGATTTCAGCTGCTTATGTTTTCTGTAGGCTAATGCACAGGATTCATTTCCTCTTAGAGGAAGCAATCCTGACGTAATTTGATGAGCATCTCTCTCTTAACATCAGTAGCCGCTGAAGAAGTTCATCCTGTCCCTCTCTTTCCCCTGCATTCATTCCTGTCCTCATGCTGACTTTTAGGCAATACAGGTGAAACAGTTTACAGGAAGGTATTGTGAACCATACACCCCTTCCTCAGTTATTTTTAACTGAGGTTAGTTTTCTACCCCCGTGTGATGGTACAAACAATTGCACAGCTGAGAGCCAGAACAGAGGCAGGAATGATGGAGAGATGTAGGATTGTCTTGTTGAGAGATAAACACATCAAACTACATCCTTAGTAACCCCAGGTCAATGCAGACTTAATGACAAGCAATAAAAAATGAAATTCAAGCATGAAGTGAGGCTATGGGTCTTCTGACAGTCACCGTTTCCAGGCACCACGCTGTTATGTATTGGGAAACTCACAGCAAGCTGCTACTGGAATTTAACTAGGCACAGTGGGCATCCTCAGAGACTTTGCATTGCTTAAGGTCCCTTGCTATCTACCACCTTTTTCCCTAGTCCACACTCATCCTCTCAGCAGGATCATCTCTGAGCTCAAACGAGATTCCTTAGGGCTGTATCCAGCTGGGGATTGAAAAGTCCCATGGAAGGAGACTGCACAGCCTCTGCAGACAATCTGTGGGACTCCCTGTGCTCATGGGGAAACAGTTCTACCTTGAATCCAGTCTAAAATTCTCTAGTCTCAATTTATGTCAGTTGCCTCTTGCCTTCCCACCATTTACCGAATGATAGAATGGATAAGGCTGGAAGGGACCACTGGAGGCCATGTGGTCCAAACTCCCTGCTCAAGCAAGGTCCCGTAAAGCACATCACTCAGGATTGTGTCCAAACAGCTTTTCAGTATCTCCAGTGAGGGAAACTCCACAATCTCTCTGGGCAATTTGTTCCAGTGCGCTGCCACCCACACAGTAAAAAAGTTCTTCCTCACGTTCAGGAGGAATTTCTTGCATTCCAATTTCTGCCTGTTCCCTCTCATCCTATTGCTTAGCACCACCAAGAGAAGCCTGGCTTCATCCTTTTGACATTATCCCTTCTGATATTTATAGACACTGATGAGGTGCCCTCTCAGTCATCTCTTCTCAAGGCTGAAGGCACCTAGCTCCCACAGTCTTTCCTCATAAGAGAGTCCCTTAATCATCCTCCTTGCTCCCCAGTGGACTCACTCCAGGAGCTCCTTGTTTCTCTTGAATTGAGAAGCCCAGACCTGGACACAGCACTCCAGATGTGGCCTCACCAGGGCAGAGCAGAGGGCAGGATCACCTCCCTCGACCTGCTGGCAATGCTCTTCCTAATGCACCCCAGGACATCCTCAGCCTTCTTGGCCACAAGGGCACACTGCTGGCTCATGGACAGCTTGTTGTGCACCAGGACCCCCAGGTCCTTGTTTGCAGAGCTGCTTTCCAGCAGGTCAGCCCCCAGCCTGCACTGGTGCATGAGGTTATTCTTCCCCATGTGCAGCACCCTGCATTTGCCTTTGTTAAATTTCAGACAGTTCTTCTCTGCCCACCTCTCCAGCCTGTTGAGGTCCTTCTGAAGGTCTGCGCAGCCCTCTGGGGTATCAGCCACTCTTCCCAGCTTTGTGTCATCAGTGAACTTGCTGAGGAGGCATCTGCCCCTTCATCCATGTCATTGATGAGTAACTTACCCAGTATGGACCCTTGTGGGATCTTCTCTGTTACAGACCTCCAATTAGCCTCTCTGCTATCACTGTGAAGAGCCTGGCTCTGTCATCTCAATAACATGGAGATGGACAGGCTGCTGCTGAGTCCCTCACAGTCTTCTCTTTTCCAGGCTGAACAAGCTCAGACCCCTCAGCCTCTCCTCACAGAGCAAGTGCTTCAACTCTTGACCATCTCTGGCAGTCCTCTGCTGAACTCAGTCTGGTTTGTTCATGTCTTTCTTGTATTAAGGGATCCCAAACGGGATGCTGTTCTCTAGATGTGATTTAACAACTGCCAATTTGAAAGTGATAATCACTTCTCTCCATCTACCAGCCATGCTTCTGCTACTAACAGTCCAGGATGCTGCTATAGCCTTTTCAACATCAGGGCACACCACTGTCCCACATCCAGCTCTCAAGGATCCCCAAATCCTTTGCCACATCTTATTCCCAGTCAGTCCCCAGCCTGTAATAACTGAATAAAAGATTTGCAAGCTGTTGCTTGATTTTGCAAAGGCATCCCCTATAAGTGCACATCCCAAAATGAACTGCTCTTCCCGTAGCAGGGTATGCCCTATAGACAGAGGGGGTGTTGGCTGGACTCTGGAGGAGACAACAGTGCAAGAGAGCATCTGAGTACAGTCCCTCCAGGTCTGCAGGTCCCTCTCACCCTTGCCCTGTCTTCATGGCCTTTCTGAGTGACACAATGTGAACAGACCCCAGGGAAAAAGTGATGAGATCAGGATGACATGCTG
The DNA here is from genome assembly GCA_013397135.1 of Pachyramphus minor. NCBI lineage: Eukaryota > Metazoa > Chordata > Aves > Passeriformes > Tyrannidae > Pachyramphus > Pachyramphus minor. The sequence goes on from VYXB01005994.1 coordinate 210,305, forward strand.
AAAATGTTCAGCCTCATCCAACACAAGCCTACAGACGCTGTCACTGGAAGGAGGTGTAAAGATCTACTGAGATGGCATCAGTTCACAGCTCCCAAGCTCCATATTTGGAACACATTCAGCTTTGTGGGGAATTCAGAACATCTCAGTGGGATTTATGAGCCACTTCACACTTTCCTAAGCATCTTGTGATGCAGACAGGTGTGCATAGCAACCATTTAACAGGACTGTATTGGGATAGGAAGGCTCTCCTTCTTCCACCCTTTTTGGATCCAGAGAAGTCCCACCACACATGTACTTCAAAAATGGAAGAGGCAGAGGTGATTCAAGTAGTAGGAGTGTGAGAGGTTTTGGAGAACAGTGGGGGAGCTGGTGGGGCAGCATCGCTTCAGAAGAGAGAAGAGATGGAACTTGAGTCACCTCTGTTAAAGCAGTGCAGGGAAGAGCATCACAGAGAAGAACCTGTCAGAGAGACCTTCAGCTCTATCCCTCAAAAATCATTTTCTGTCACAGACCAAGAATTGCACCTGGAAGCCGTATTAAGTAGTGTTGTGAGTAAGCACTTCACAATCATTGATACAACATTTCTGTGAGGTAAAGAAAACAAGGACCTGCCAAGGATAGGGCTACTCACCAATAGCCTGGTTACCAATAACTTACCAAGGATAATTGTGTTTAAAGAAAACCAAACATCAAATTGCCTGGATATTAGATAGCCTGGATATCAGATGTGCAATCCAGTGGAAGAGTTTACCTCCACGGAATAAAATACATAAAAGCCAAGAAGCCAAGTGAGATATTGCCTAAATTAGTCAGTCAGAGAGGGCGTTAAGGAGAGGAACTCAAGGATCTACACAGTTGCTATGTTTATGATTCGATTCCCAAAAAGAAATCTCTGCTAGGATTTCCCAGGCCTAACTGTTGTGCAGAGTCAGACACCAAAGCTGCCTTCCACCCCATTTTATCATGACTAAATGTGACTGATATTTCTCTGCTTTATAAACTTTACGGACCACAGGTGCCCAGAAGCTGATCAGGGAATCACGGAATGGTTGAAGCTGGAATGGACCCCCATTGCTCAAGCAGTGACAGCTACAGCACACAGCTCAGGCAAGAAGATCAATATGAAGCCATTTTACACTTCTTTAGAAGAAATAAAACTAACAACACACATCATTCTTACAGCAAATGTAATTTGCATATGTGAGAACACAGATAATAAAACCACTAGAAAATGTTTTCCATAAAATATGCTGGTAATAAACTCCCAGCTCATCAAGCTACCTTCAATCCCATGGGTCTCAGAATTCTTATGGAGTGCAGGTTAAAGGCGTATCTGCTAAAGTAACTCTCTGAACAGGGACCCTAAAACTATAGTGTTTTACCAAAAGGCCAAAATTCTACTAAACTGAGATGTAATTCACTGAAGTGGAGAAACATCATTTTTACAGAAAAAACCCCCACCCAAACCCTTAGAAAAATAATAAAGCTTTAAATAATAATAATGTTTTTATAACATAAGTCAATCTCACGGCCCAAAACATCAAAGTCTTGGGCTAAAGCAGAGACCTCTGAACAGCAGAAAAAGAGGTTACTAAGACAATTCATATTGCATGGTGGATAGCATATATCCTGTACACAAGTATTAATATTTAATGCAATATATTGCAATTTTCTTTTACTTCAACATCCTATAATGGCCTTACTTTCCCATCTCATTCTCCAACAATGGAAATTATCATATAGCTGAGGTTCTGTATTGCCATCTATACAGAAAAGGACTGCTGAAGTTCACTGGAGCTTTGGATTGCCAAGGAACACAGGAGAAGACTTCAGATCCCAGACTGGTAAGCAGCTCTGTTTGCTGAGCAATAAATACAATGAGCTCCTAACAACAGAACAAAATTCAATAATGAAAGAGTTAAAAAATAAAGTCTTGCCTCAACAAAACTTAAATACAGTAACTGAATCTGTTCAGAGAAGGTCTGCAGGAGATGCAATCATCCTGACATAATCCTGCTCGTCCTCTTGCACCTGCTATTGCTCATGAATGGACAAACTACTTGTTTCAGCACAAACCTGAGGCCTAATTTCCATACCCCAATATGACTTCAGAGAGGCTGCAGATGTAGCGAGGTAAGAGCAGGGGGAGAGATTCCCGCTGGGAAGCCTTCCCAGCTCCTGCTAGTCAGTCAGTCATGGCATTTGATGCCCTGCCATTGGCCAGCATGTGCTTGGTAGGGCTTGCTGGAGAACAAACACCATCCTTCTCCACACATTTTGGACAGAGCTTTAATTAAAAATAAAAGTTGTTTTCAGACTTTGAAAGCTTTCAGACAGAACCCTACAGCCCCTAAAACTATGACCCCAGGTCTCCACAACATTTTGCCTGAACTACCTGAATTGTGCCTCACTAGTATCAGGAGAGGTGCCATTTGCTTGTGTCTCACCCTTATGACTCTGACTTGTGCTGAGGGAACAATCATAATGGAGGTGGTAACAGAGAAGCTAGAAAATGGATTACAGCAATAAGAAGGGCTAAGAGCAAATTCTCCTTCACAGGGCTGCATGCACAGTAAGAATCTGTGGTTTCTGCTATAAAGGTCAGAAGCCAGAAAAAAAAAATCTCTTGCAGCCTAGGTGTGGGATGGAAATTCCCTACCTGCTGCTAAGGAGAGCTCTGGAACTGAGAGCCCCAGGCCTGGACTGGAAACTGGAGAGGCTCCATTCTTGCTAGGAATCAGGCAAGCTACAGGATTTCTCCTCTTCCTCTCTCCATGGATATCCCCTCAGTATCCATGCTGTGGATGGCACAGCATGAAGGCATGATCCCATGGGACACATTCTGGGCTGCATAGCATGCAATCCCACTGGCTTCAAGGGCAGGTAAGCAGGAAGAAAGTTTATGCCCACCTTTAATTCCAGTTAATCATGTTGACTCATCCCTCTAGTTTAATAATTTCAACTCAATTCCTTGCACAATCCCTTCTATCTGTGACCATGTGCACCCATGTGTGATCCTGGCTTCTGATCAGTCTTCTTTTGTACGTGCTTATGATGGGGTAACAGCTAGCTGCAGCTCTGCTTATCTCTTTCTTCTCATTCTTCTTCTTTTTTCCCCTAGAAATTGCATTGCCCTTTTTGCCCCTTAATTCTGTTCCTCTGTTAATGTCAGGTCATTTCAAAGAGCACTGACTTCATGCCAGTACAAGTTATATATCTCTATCCCTCAACCTGTGGTTACTGGTTTCAAAGTCCTGAGCCTACTGCATAGGCTCAGGGGGGTGGGAAGGCAGAGATCGAGTTTAAGGAGATCAATAGGTTTTTCTGAAAAACAGCTTTATTCTTCATATAGAAAATATAACGTTCTCAACTCTTCTGGGCACTGAATCAAGTCTGTAGCATAACTCATTTACCTGCAAGTAAAATGAAACCTTTATTTTATTAAAAATGCTTCTAAAAGGGCATCAGTTAATATTCTAAAGAATATATTCATATATAACCTAAATTTTTAAGTGGTTTCCCTCAATATGGATTATGTTCATGGTTTCTAACAGAAATCTCATTAATTCTAACAGAATTTCTACACATTACATACAGCATAATTTTTTTTGTTAAACAAAAAGATGCATTTTAAATTTGGGACAGTATCTGTTTGGTGCTTTATCTTCTCTTTACAAAACAGGTAGTCAGTTACATTCTAAGATAGCATAAAAGGAGCTGTGAGTGCTGCAGATGTGTGCACGCACACCCCTTCTGTAGCTTCCCTGTATGTGCACCATATCAATCTCAAGTTACTTCCCTTAATGATGGACACAGGAACAGTGATGATTTTTCAGTCATGTCTAGCAGAGCTGAAAGTTAAGATGTAGCACTCACCTACTTTATATCTCGAATGTTACAAAAACACATTTAAAAGATAACCTCAAATCACCTCTCCGATCAAGTGTTTTACCCTTTCAGCATGACGCAGAAGTTTAATTTCCACTGATGGGGGAGTGACCTGGAGACTGTTGTATGGTTACTTCGCCTCCCTCCTCCCCCCTTAATGGCAGCGGTTCCCCTCGCTGCCAGAATAAAGCGGGTCTATAAATAACTTCAAAAGGAATTGTCTCTCTCCTCACGCACTGCAGACAGCTGTTTACACAGATACCGAGTCCTTATACAGTGAGTTTGCCCAGCTCTCATCCTACGGGCTGTTTCATTTTCTCTTCCTAAAAAATGCTTTGGGCGATGCAGGTAGGACCTGCGGGACTCTCCACTGCCGCAGACGCCTGTTCCCAGAAGTTGTGGCTGCCGGCGGCAGGGGATGGAGCGCGGCCCCGGTCCCGGGGAAATTTCTCAGGGCAAGGGGTTTCCGATCCTGTGTAATCCGTCCTTAAGCTCCGTGGTCCCGGCTGACCCTCGGCCCCGAGAAACCCCTCCTTCCCACCCCACGAACCCCGCAGCCGCTCCGGGGCCCGCACATCACCACATCTTTGCCCGCGCACCTGCAGGGGGCTGGCCCGGGGCCCCGGGGACGGACACGCGTGGGGCGCCCCCGCACCTGCCCGCACCCCCGAGACAAAAGCCCGGGCTGCCTCACCTCCTTCAGCTGCTCCAGCTCCTGCTTGAGGCCGTCATACTCCGCCTCCAGCTCATCGTACTGCTGCTTGAGGGTGAGCTTCTCCTCCAGCACCACCAGCCCGTACTCCGCCGCCTGGATCTTCTCGTGGGTCGTCTCGGAGAGCTCCCGGGTCAGGCGCTCGATCTCGCTCTTGTAGTGGTCCGCGCCCTGCAGCACCTCCTCCGCAGCCATAGCCCCGCCGGCACTGCCGCGCCGCCGGCGAGGCAGCCAGGGGGCGGCCGCGGCCGAGGGGCGGCCCCGGCGGCCTGGGGATGGCGGTGGGGATCGGGATGAGGATGGGGACGGCGCCGGGGGTCGGAGCC
>VYXB01005994.1:215326-309752 GCA_013397135.1 Pachyramphus minor
GGCCGGGAGCGCGCCTTCTCCCGGCGGCTCCCGGAGAGATGCTGGCTGCTGGCGCCCGCCTCTTCCCGCGGCGCCGGCACCGCCGCCTCCCTTCCACACGGTCCCTCCCCTGCGCTCTTTAAGATGACAGCGTCCTCAGGTCTGGCATTCCCGCCGGGAAAGAAGAGGGGAAGCGGCGCTGAAGCGCGGCGGCACCGGCAGAGGCTGCAGGAGCGGTGCGTGCCGCCAGAGCCCGGCGCGGATCCCGCCGGGATGGCGGGGATGCGCCTGCGGGACTGCTCCTGCCCGGTGCCCCCTCCCCGCCCCTCCGCGATGTCAGCGCCTCTCGGATTTTCTCAGCATGTTGCAGCCATGGCCACAACATCAGCGGCGGTGCGGGTAGAAATAGAAAGGGAGATGCAGCCCAGCAGACTGCGGGAGGATGGCCTCAAGTATTCCCCTTGCTATTGCGGGAAACTGGGAAAGAAGAGCTACCTGCTCCCTTCCCTTTCCCCAGTGAACGAAGGCACATGGGAATGGTCAAGGGAACCTGGATGCGAAACAGCAGCGGGGTCGGGGCTTTGGGCAAAGGCCACTCTTCCATCACCATTAGGACCAGGTCTCTGCCACTGATGAGACAGCGGGACAAAACTGATTCAGCTCAGACGCGGTCACACCATTGTTTCTCTGTCAAATTAACCGGAGGACCTGATGCATAGATTATGTCAGTTATATGCTGGCTTTTTGCTGGCTGCAGAAAGACAGATGCTACTTGTCCAGCATAAAATTAGAGTGGTGCAGACAAGCAGTAACTGATCTCATACAAAGCCTGCCAGTAAAAAGTTAACACACCAGATTAGGGGCATTTTACATATTTGAACTGGAAGAGTGAGTTCATCCAGGATCAATGTCATAACGTCCCATGCCATAGCCTTTTTTTTTTTTTTTTTTTTTTTTTGTACTAGGAGTCTTAAACCCAAATTTACTGTTTCTTCAGACTATGGCCTTGCAAACCGACCTGAGTTGATATTGATCAAGTTTTGCTCTAAATACTAGCAGGACCTGTTTTTCACGTTTTACAGACTTTTTTTTTTTTAATATTAGTTATTTAAAGGTTGGCATTTGACATAGAATTTCCAGGGAAACGAAAGAAAGTTGGGTTTCTCACATAGAAATTAACTCCAGAAGATAGTTATCACTGCCCAGCAATGCAGCACTGTATTGGAAATCAAAGACATAGATTCCCTTTCTTGCTGACCTGATAATGCAGTTTTAAACATGCCACATACCCTTTATACTATGTCTTCCCCATGTCTAAGAAATAGGTAGAAATGTTTAGACTCCTCAGTAAGGTTCTTTGAGATCTGCAAATGGAAGCACTAACTCTAGGTATATAATATATGCATACAGTATATAGCATATATCTATTTTATAAACATATGTGTGTGCATACATAACTAATACATTGTAATCCATCCTGTATAAACACTTCTCATTGCCTAGAGAACGTACATGGAAGAAGCAAGCAAAGTAATAGACATTCTGTCAATTTCTACCTTGAAAGCAGCTTCCAAAAATGCACATTTTTAATAAATTCTACTGTGGAAGCAAGCATGAATATTAATAGGGAAAAAATAAGTGTGAATATTAATAGATAAGGAGAGTGAGTGGCTCTCATTGATGACTAAATGTCAAAACAAAGAGGAAAACACCACTATTCCAATTGTAATTCCCATGGCACAGCTAACCTCAACATCCTTTTCCTAAAAGAGGATGAAAGATTCCACAACTCAGAAGGAAAAAGCCCTCCCAAAATCCAAAGCAGAATCAAAATATTGGCTAAAGAGCTTTTGCAAATTCTGTTCTGTCTTCCTCAGCTTTGCACGTAGGCCGCTGTATGAGCAAATGTTTTGTGAGCAGTTTTTCAGGAATGGATCAGAAAATAAATAGTTTAACCAGTGCTAAAAATGACTGGTTGGGTCAAGGACAGTGTGGAAACTGGCTGCAGCTACTGGATGCCTGTAGCTAATCAAGCCTTGGTGTAACTCCACTTAACATCATTAATTTTACAATCTCCCTCACAACCCAGGGGCAGCCTCACCACCTGTCTGAACATCTGCATCCCAGTGAGGAAATCCGGCATCTTAAAATGTGTCAACTTTTCTGCAATATCTGAAAAGAAAGTTCAGGGTGAAGTCCAGGTATTGTGCACTGTGCAGCAAAGCACAGTGACTGAGAGGTCCTGAAGCTACTCTACATTGAAAACATGCACATGCCCATGAATAGCTACCATTAGTACCTCTTTATCCCGCATCTTGCATCCTAAATATAAACAATATCAAACCTGGTGATATTCATCTTTGTTTTACAAGTCTACTGCTTCAAAAGTCTTCTTTTAAAAGTCCCCAGTTGTTGGGGGACTTCTGTTGTCAGTTGTTAGTTTCTCTGCACTGACTACACTTGGGCTGGTCAGCACAGACACAGATGCATATATTCGGACATATATATTTAATTAAATGAATCCTACCTTTTCACTTCCCTACCTTTTCTTAGACCTTAAAACTATCACCTGCATTCTATTGTGGAGATCCTCCATCTGTGTTTTTAATGGGCTACTAAGTTCACTGATGGATCTGAAAAACATTAAAGCTCCTTTCACCTGGTTCGCCTCTTTCCTGGCTCTGTGGAGATGAGAACAGATGGACAATTTTATAATATAAATAGGAAGTTATAGGAAGTATAGGAATTTATAGGAAAAGACATCGTTAAAGAAGGAGGTGCTGCAGTATGACCCAAAAGTGGTCATTCCCATTGGGAATCTCATAACTGAAGCAGTGGGACCTCCTTTGGTGGAGATCTCTCGCTTTCTGGAGTGCCTATATTAAAGTATGGATTCAAGTGACTGTACAGTGGTGCCAGCAAAGTGCTGGTCTCAGTCACAGTTCTGGTACCTTTAGGGTCCCACTTATCAGTGCAGATAGCCCTAAAATAATGATACTGGCATTTTAAATAATTTCACTGTCCAGGTATGATCACCTCACATTGGTTTAAGTCCTGCACAATGTTCTTACTTTTTTTTTTGCTTCCCCCAGCTCAAAAAATTTGCCCTGGTCTTATTAAAGGTTAGCATATCATTCTGCATTACTATTTCTCCTTTGTTTTGCCCTGTGCACACCTTTCACATGAATATTTCAAACCATTCCAAAGTAATTTAGTCTATGTGTCATTCTTCATATCTTCACTGAACTAGCTTCCTTCTGATTGCATCCATTTCACGGGCAGAAATTGTCATTTGAATTCCTGGCATGTGATGCCAGTGAACTCCTAAACTAAGGATAGTAGGTTCCAGTACCAAAAATGCTGTTCTGATTACACATTTTTTTTTGAGACAATCAGACATTCAAGGACAGGGAAAACTATACAGTTCAAATCTTTTTCAAGAGCATGTAGTATTTAAATTTTGGGTCATTTAAGAAACATTTAATGACCTATATGAAATGAACTACTGGTTCTACACCTCAGTGGAAATGCAGCTATAAAAGCCACCCTGTACTGTACTGCAGATGGCTGAATCCCTGCACCTACAGCGTACACAGAAATCTCCCTGAGTTGGTTTGTATGGAGCATCTCAGAGGACCAGAGCCCAAATCTAACTCCCTGCTAATTAGTGGTGTTGGGCAGGCTCACCAGAGTGGCTGAAAGGTGGGGAAGGGAGGGGGGAAAGGTATGAGGACCAATCTGTCATTGTTAATAAAAATGGGTTTGATTTCCTGGAAGTGAAAAGAAGGGGAAAGCACTGAGGGAAGGCAGTGTGGTAACTGTGCTGGGTCTGGTTTGGGAATAAACCAGTGGCTGTTATACCACCACAGCTTCATCTTTCTCAAGCGCTGAATATAAGCACCACATTTGTAATGAATGACCAGCCTGGAGATAAAAGGGACACGCTGGGAAGAAAATGAAATTTAAAAAAGATATTTCAAGATCCTAGTGCAATAGAAATGGTAATAGGTTTTAAGAAAATTAGTTTAGAGAGAATGTTAAGAGAAACTAAACACGGGAGCTAATAAACAATAATGCATATAATGAAAAGTAATGATGTTATGCTGATTAACATGAGTGTCAGTATTCAGAAGAAAGGCTTTCAAACAAATGTGAGTCCTCTGTGAGCTGCCTTTAAAGGATCTGCAAAGGTAAATAAATTCTTATTTTTCAAAGCCTATTATCAGGTAGACTTAAATGTGATGTACAGGGTCCTGCATTTCCACCAGAATAATTTTCAGTTCCAAAAACCTGAAGGTTGAAAATCACTTATATAGAACATATGGAATCTGAAAGGAAGGATGGGATAAAACTGAACACTTCAACCAGGAAATCACAGAAAAGGGCTGTACAGAAACGGTTGGCAGAATGTTTTGTGTGTAATGAGCAGGAGCTAGGGAACCAAAAATGAGCGTTACAAGAAAACTACAAAATACAGCCAGCAATAACTAAGCAGCAAACTGATACCTGCAGTATAAAAAAAATACAGGCTATAGAAAAGAATATGAATTATTATTCTGTTAGACTGCATAATATCATTTCAGCCTGAAAGGGTGTTGCTTTTGGCAAGAGTTGCACATGGGTCTTGGTTCAGCTCCACAGATCTAAGCTGACTCTCTTAATTGACAGCATTGCCCCCAGGCTCAAGACCCAGGATGCAGCTCTTCCACTCCATGCAATGACTTACAGTACAAACAAAAAATGGTTGAAAGAAGCACAGAAAGTATTATTATGCCTATTTAAACTACCAGGCACTTTCCTGTGACACAAGGAAGACCTGTCCACTTAGAATATTTTGTCCAAACAGCTTCTCAGCAATTGAGCCTTGATAAATCAGTGTCACAGTGAAAACTGTTCCTTACAGGACAGATTTAAAGCTGGGAGGAGAAGGGAGAACACAGTTTATCTCAGATGTACAGCAGAAGCATCCATTTTCTGGAAAACCACTACAACCAGGGCTCAGCCAAACTACAAAATACTCAGATGTCTAGGGTAGCAAACTGCTACGAGAGATGAAGGCAAAATAACTGTATCCTGAAACACTTTTTTACTTCTGCCAGAACCTCAGAAAGCCAGGCACCCACTGCTGCACCCACTGAGGGGCAGGTGATGTTGAGAAGGAAAGCAGCTTGTATTTGGGAGACTGAATCCTTTCAGCAGTCACAAGTTCAACTCCACTTCCCTGGTCTGAGTTTCAGCACCAGGACGGTGTCTCCACTGCTCTCTGGCTGTACTTTGCACCTTCCCTCTTCTTTATATGATCCACCATCACCATCTTTGCCTGCCACTCACTCTTGAGAACTCCCAAGCCTCCCTGTCTCTGCATCAGAGACGTAGAGGGCTAGAAAACATCTTAGAAGGTCATTGAAGCTAATCCCACATTTAGGTGAGATCAAATGCATCTAGACCATTCATGGTTAGGGTTATCTAATACGTTTTTAAACCCCTCAGTGACAGATATACAACAATATACCTACAAAGCCTTTTCCAGTATTTCACCCTCATCACAAATGGAAGCTTTCTTAATGTAGAATTTAAACTTTTTCACTGCATATCAATTTGATCTATTCCTATCCTTTGGTAAATACTGTGCCCTTTTCATCAGTTTCTTCAATATTTGAAGGCTGTTCAGTTTTCTCTTTTCTTCAATGAGCAAATTTCCAACTTTTACTCAGACCCTTAAGTCTGCCCTGTTAAATCATCTTTTCTAATCCCATTCGGAGTTCTGAATGGCCTTTTCTGAAGTATCTTATTCTGAATCAGGCTGACCATAGTCCCTCCAGGTGAAGGCTTCCTCGCTACTGAATAACATGCATCAAGCATCTCCCATATTGCCAGTATACTGTTCATAGTATGCCATTCTGTGTTTTAAGAAACCACAACACATTGTTAATTAGTATGTACTTTGCAGCCTACCATAGCTTAGAGATCTTTTTTTTTCCCCTGTTGCTTTTCCAGCCACTTACATCTTTGCATTTTTTTCTGCTGAGGTTCATCTTGTTCATTTTGAATCCCTTATTCAGTGTGTCAACATAGTTTCAAATATCCTCCTTCTGAAGGCCCTCAATTGTTTCTTGTACAGAGGTATCAACAACTTCATACAAATGTGTGATCAACTGCCCTTTGTCTAAAAGCTTTTCATTCCAGAGAGGAGGATCAGATCAGGAACTTTCTGTACTGCACCCAATTAAACTTGCCACATTTAACTCCAATCCAAACCAAACCCTAAAAGCATGCTAATTATTTTGCCATCGCTACAGCTGAGGGGTTTTTAAGCAGAAATACCCCAAAACATGCAAATACCTGGAGTACTCCTCAGGATTTCCCTGCTGGCCACAGTCCCCAGCAATCCCTGATTTCCAGTGGCCAGCTCTGTCCCACTGCAGTTTCTCACAGCCCCAATCAGCCCCATCAAGCTGTCAGTAATGATCCCCCCAGACACCTGTAGAGATGACCAGGAAAGTTTGCTCTCTGCAACACCTGGTCCCTACACAGAGCAGAGGCTTTTTGCTGCTTATCCCACCAACCCCCTGCTGCCCTTAAAGCTGAAAGGGACAGGACAATTCCCTCTTTTCTTGGCAGTTCTACCCTGGCACTTTTTAAATCCTTTTTTTTTTTTTTTTTTTTCACTCAGACTCTCAAAAATCAATTGCTCAATCATCTTTAGTGTGTTTCTGGGAAGTGAAATGAGGTTATACATTGTTCCTCCGATCTCCTTCTTCCTTTTATTATGTCAAGCCCCTGCCAACATCTTTGGAGTTAGTAGATGTGGAGAGCTGCTCAGTTCCTGGGCTTCCTCCTACCAGCACAGCATGGGCAAAAGTAGCTGGCAAAACTAGAATAATAGGTAGATCCCATTTTTGAAATGTGAGCTGACTATGAAATAAGAACCAGACTGCAGCTTATGGTCCCATTTTGACCGATTTTTCTTCTCAGAAGCGATTAGTGTGGGAGACGAATGAATTTCTATTTAACAATGTGCCTTGTCTTGAAATTGAAAGCCTAGAATCTGTAGTACATCTATTAAGTATAGCTTCAAAAAGCACTTATTTCTGCTAAAGTTAGCATTTGCCTTACATTCCTTATTGTGCATCAGTGACTAAAAACATTTACAGGCAAGGATGGCTAAGAGAGAAACTGAAATTTTTATGTGGAATCTAATTGTAATGTCGTGTGGATAATGTTAAGAAAATTTGGTTCAGATACTAAAAAAGGCATATGATTTACAGTTTTTTCAATATTAGATAATATTTCAGCACTCAGAAATAGGTTGGTTGTTGCCTTTTCTCAAATGCAGCTTCTAAAGACACATTGCAATGAATGCAGAATGCATAACACAAAGAAAATTACATTTCTATTAAGTGAGTGTGGCATTTGGGAAAGGTGCCAGGTTTGTGACACTATCCTTTAAACTTGTGGTTTATTAGTTTTTTTTAATCAAAATACCTAATACAGAATGGGTGGTGTGTATTCAAAACACTAAAACAATATATTACAAAGAAGGCATCTGGATCAAAGCTACAGTCATTTTCCTCAGCTAAGAAAGGAGTCAAAGCACAATTAGGAGATTAGGATCTTGAACTGCAGATTGATTTCAGTGGGAATTTTCCCACTCACTTTTGGTACATCTTGGATGAAAATGGTGGTCTATCATAAAGCAGGGTACTGCAAACTTAGCCACCTCAAAGCCACTCTAGAACTTTTTCCAATAATTGCATTTATAATATAAATGCTTCTTCTTACCATAATCACATTATTCAATATAGAGACAAGGATTGGAATAGCTGAAATAAGTACTGCATAAACTTATTTAACGTGAATTCTGTGTTGTGAAATCTAATCCTGTAAAAAAGCTGAACCCCATAAAAATTCCTAGGGATATTTTCTTTGTAGTTTGTTTTGCTGTAATATTTTGGGCTATTTTCATTTGCCTTATGCTTTCTGAGCTAGGGCAAAACTGGTTTGTATCTGGTCCCCGCTTTTCCTTATAATCAAGAGCTTGATTTTAAAGAAGTCAAAAAACCACCAACAGATTATTGAATGAACTTTTGAGGTCCAGGAGAGAGGGACTGTAACTAAACCTTCAAATTAGAAAAACACAAGGAGCACAGAGTGGTTGCCAACCCTGACCTTACAGACCCAAAACCATGACTGAATTCCCAGAGGTCCCCTGGAGGGAAACATGGCAAGGTTTTTGGGTGAAGCATTTTTCTTTCAAAAGTCTTGTCAGCGAGGATAAGCAATCATGTTGTACTTTAACAATAGCTATCTGAATGCATCTAGCTGGAAATGATTATAAAGTGTAAGATAAGAGTAAACCAATCCTACAGTGCCAGAGCCTTTCCTGATACATACTACTATTTGGGAGGGGGATAAAGTTAATTGGGAGTTTCTGTAATGTTGTCTTGCTAGGCTTTTTTCATTCCTTCTCAGATGATTAGGAGTTTCTGAACACGCAGCAGATGGAGCTTGGCAGGGGGAGTATGTGAAGGGGGGGTACAGCCACCTTTGGGTGCTGAATGTTACCGCTGCTCACAGCAGGTCCTGGCACAACCAAGGGAAAAGGCAAGGGGATGCTGCTATTTGCCTACCCTTGTTTGCCCAACTGGGCATCAAAGGATCAAGGGAGAACAGGAGAAACAGTCAAATTTTTGCCAGCATGGCACGAAATTGGGAAGAGAAATAACAGATGGTAGTTCCTTTGATGAAAGGAACCCATCTGCTACTGCTCCCCACCATGAGCTCCTGGAGATACTACGTGGAAAAGCTTCAGAAACAAGAGTGTGAATGGCAAATGTGAATGTGGGTTTCATGGGAGAAGATGGAAGAGAGAGTAACTCTGCTTGTAGAAGGGGACATGACAAGAAGGGGAGCTTTACTTCTGCTCAGCTCTTGGTAAGTCCCAAAATAGGCTTGTGAAAAGCTGAAACAACTCAGCTATATAGGATGACAAGCAAAGAACTGCTCCCTGATGTGCCCAATGAACACATGTGAGTGATGATACATTGAAAAAACCTAGTTGCAAGCAAAGTCCACACAAAGATCCTACTATAGCTGTGGCACCAGACTGCACAGTCCTGCAGAACATCCCACTTTTGCTACTGACACCTCTCTGATCACACCTCTCATTCTTGCCTGCTTTGATGAGCAAAGAGGTAATATATCTTGATATTATATAACACTGATGCCTGACGACTACCATTTATTATTCTTTTTAAAATTAATAAGTTCATGAATCTTTCTGTTTTTCAGGCTGTCTGAAAACTCAGGCATCTGTTACTGTCACATTCATCTATAAGATATGAATGGAACAATGTCTGCAAAGACAGAGACACCGACTTATCTGAAAGAAAGATGGTAATCTGGAGCATTCAGTACAACCATGGGAAAATGAATGTGGGCACCGGATCTTCTTCCTGCTTCTGCCTGACTTCCAGCTGCTCTGATGTCAGCTGCAGATCACACAAAGCTGTTGTTGACAGGCAACTAAATAAATAGGAAACACCCTTCCATAACAGAATTCACCACTATGGAGAAGGAAATACAAGTGCCTAGCTAAAAGGAGAAAACCAAATACTAACCCTCCCCTCCTCTTTACTTTTCTTTAAGAGCATTCCCTGTCCTTAATATTGTCAGAAAATGGCAGCTCCTACATTTTAAGAGATGTGGCAATTTACTGATAATAGATGCAGAGGGGAAGGTTGATTTGCAAACTTGTCACAGATTCTCTCTGCAAGGGATCTATCAGAGTAGAAACATCTTTTGAAAATGAATTAGCAGGATGAGGGACTTGGTTTGAATGTAAGAACAGTCAGGGGAGTCAAGTCTCTTGGCTGACCTCTGTGGCCATTAGTTGGCATCCTTTGACTCCAATCCATGGAAAGCTGGAATAGACACACACACACATATATGCTTCAAGGTTATCCAATGAAAAGGGTAAGCAGAATTTCTTTTTATATTGTCTCTACAACAAGCAGTTGAGATTTGGTGTCAAGTAAAATCAAAACAAGACTAAAACACCCTCAGACACACATTTATTTATATGCTTGTTTATAAATAACATTACAGGTTCCTGATGACTTTGCCTTGATCAGGGGTTGAGCTACTGAGCATAATGAGCTCAATTATCCTCAATATCCTCCATGAGGATAATACAAATGGCTAAGTGAGATGAGCCTCGGGATGGGCCATGGATCAACAAGCCACTGGAGAACAGTCTCTGAAACTGCTGGGAAGGTGGTATTGCTGCAGACAGATTTGGCTTGTGGCCTGTGTTGACTACCATCTATCAGCCCCTGAGCACAAAAGAGTAATAGAGACTGGGGGGAGGGCATTGCTCTGAATATGTCCAACATATCATGGAAGCAGATTGCTGAAGGTGGAACCATCACATGTTGACACCGAGCTGCTGCCCAGGGCCTGCCACGGGGACAGGTTGGGCAGAGTGAGTGTCACATTCCCCTGGGCTTGACTGTGCCAACTCAGCGTGCATGGTAAAGGTCTCAGTTAATTCTGTGGGTGTGAGCACATACATGTGCAGCTTTTCCCAGTGCAGCCTGTCCCTTGCCTGATGAACTAAGTAGGGCTTGTCAGGATCGCATTGTCTGGTGTTTCTCTTCTACCTGTGACAGATGGGAACTAGAAAAATAGGAAAATAAGAGAAAGAGAGATGGAGTAATGATTCTGACAATATGACGATAAGACAAAAATAAAATCAGAAAATGTATGGGAAATGTGTGAGACTTCACTGACCGGATGAAAAAAAGAGTTGTCGGTGGATCAGAGACAGAGCCAGGGGTGGTAGGGATTTGTCCACCCAGCACAACCTTCAGGGGTGGCAATCTGCCATCTGATCCTTGTCAGTAATGTCTGGGGATATGACCGGAGAGTGAAACGGGTCCTCCCTTCCTGGCCCTTCAAGAAACACGGCCAACGGTACATTGCTGCTTATGGGAAATAGATGTCAGGAAAGGAGCTGTTTGAGGTGACAAGCCAGCTGCCTGCTCCAGCACACGGCTCTCTCTTCAGTCTGGGTCGGTGTGCGCTCCAGATTTTACTGTCTTGATAGAACAGTCTGAACAAAAATATCAAGAGAAAACTTACTTGGGTGACTAAGCACTTAAAAAATGAAGTAAAAGACTTATTATAGCCAGCCTGATAGATGAAACTATGTTGAAAAATGAGATTATATATGGGAAAGCTGTTGGCAGCCTAAGGGGAAAAGAAACCTCACCATTAAGCGAAGTTTCTTTTAAACTATTGCTATTAATCAGCTGTGGTTGTAGTGATTGGATGCAATAAATGTAGGTAGAGGTTACATTAGCTGCTCTGAAACTCCTGGTTTTCCTTTTAACCAGTAATCTGCTTAAAAAGAAAAGCAAAAAGTATTAAAGGTGATCAAAATTTCCTGGTGGATCACTTCCCTGACCCTGCTCAGTGCACAGCATCACAAGCTGCCAGGCTGGCTTGGGGAGCTGGGAGGATTGGGATGCTGGTACTCTGGGATCAGGGACTGCCCGAGGCACAGCTCCCCAGACACCTTCCCACCTAAACTGACAGGCTGTCCCAATTTAGAATTAGTTTAAGCATGGCTAAACTGCTTCCTCTGACTGCAGTTAACCTATACACAACTAAGTACTCAAACCTTTGGTGCGTGAGGTACTGACTGTCAGTGTGAATTTTAAAAAAGCCTTTTACGATAAAGGTCTCTGCCATCTTTTGTTTCATTTTCTCCACATCACACAGATCTGATGTTTTCACTGGATGGCTCTGTATTAATGGTGTGTATTCCTCGAGTTGGGAATGAGATCTGAAATAAATCAGTACTTCTCTAGACAATACTTCATGCTGAATGTTGCAGACCTGCCAATGTACGTGAAAGATCACATTTACCTGCTCCACAGCCCACAGGACACCTTGTCGTCTTAACCACTGACACAGCTCCATGCTGACCAAGGACAGCAGAACTGGGCATTGCCCAGGGTGAGTGTTTGGTCTTTCAAATGACAAAGGTAGGTTTCTGTGGTAAATTCCAGGTATGTTTCTGCACTTCCCACTGCATCACTTGCAGACATTTCTGAACAACAGAGCAGCAGACAGGGACAGCTCATGCCTACTGCAAGAACTATTTGCCATAGGGATCGATGCTTTACATTTCTGCTCTCTGTTCTGCCTCACAGGTTTATATGTCAGTAGTTCCCAAGAAACTTCATTTGGTTCCCTGGGAGAAAAAAAAAAATCTTCTTGTTTGGTCTTTGAGCAGCTTTGGTTTTTTTTAAAAATCCCCCTTTGACACTATGCAAGACTCTGTTCTGCATATTCCTCTTCTTTTTGTCCCCTCCCCTCCATTCCCCTTTATACTCCCTGCTTTCCTCAGGCTTCTCTTGGCACCCCACCACTGACATTACTAAGTTGTCCAACAGAAGCTAAACTTCTTTAAATGATTTAGTTTCATATTTACACTGCATAAAAGACAAGAAACCCGTGTCCTGCAAAGCCATTAATAAAGTAAAAAAATCACAGCATTTCTACATATAAACTCTAATCTAAGTAATACTGTCATTGCTGCTGGGTTCAGCTGCTATGTACTGACAGGACACTGATAAAATATATATGTGATGTATCTCCATCCTTAAAAACACATATAAAAGAGCTATATACCAATGAGACCAATTATTTTTCACTCAGTATAATGAAATGTGCCAAAGCCAGCAAGGCCTCATTGTGAACGTATTGATCCCATGTCTAAGGCTGTTCTAGTTGCAGCATCAGAGGGGTTCTCAGACAGAGCTTTCATATGTCTCCCTCCACCCCCAGCAGTTGTTCTGCCATTCCTTGGAGCTGTCTTTCTAGACTGTTCTTGGGAATTTTACTCATGCAGACTCCACGGCCAGGGAACCTGCCTGTACCTTCTGTCTTCACTTTATAACTGAAGGAAATAGTTTGCCTGATAATTTGGAGGGCAGAGCAAGTTGAGAAAAAAGAATTCTTGTTTTTATTATTGTTTTTTTTATTCTAGGCTGCTTAACAACTGGAAGCAACAATGAGGGAAAAAGAGAAACCTTTTTCTGTGAGATGTGGCATATAAACCTCTATCGCTCTTGGGTTTTGGGATTTTTTTCCAGAAGGGTTAGTGCTTTAGGGATATAGAACTGAACTTGCTAGCCAGGAGTTACAGAAAGATCTGCCAGTACTGCACCAACAACAAAGCAGCAAGAGAAAAGCAGCACAGATGAACACAAAGCAGTGCACATGGTGAAGAGTGATCTTAGTTCTGTGTCCCCAATAGCAAGTTCTCCTGTCAGCTTTTATCACCAAGTATTTTCCTACACCATTACAGATAGTTCTTTGGAAGATGAAGCTTCCTACCCTGTGACCATCAGAAAGACCTGGAAGGGAATATAAACTATCATTTGTTACTCCATAAAGCTCTGGTGTAGCCAGTCTTGCATGAGGTTCTGGTCACTTCATAAATGAGATTTTACAAGTAGGAAGGATACAGATAAGGAGGGTGAGATTGGTCAGAAACAGGAAACAATTTCTGCTGTAGAAGAAAGTCAAAAGATTTGGGTTCCTCAGTTTGGAAAAGAGATTAACTGAGGATATGATAGAGGTCTAGAAAAACATAAATCATGTGGAGCAGGTGGCGAGGGAATGATTAGTCATTATTTTTCATGAGACAAGAACTAAGGGGCACAAAATGAAATCATCAGGCAGCAGGTCAAAGACAAATGAAAAAAAAAGCACTTGCACATGTAGTGCCTAATTGCACTGCAGGACATAACATCCTGTTTTGTTTGGATGCCCAAAGTATAATAAATTCTGAAAGCTACTAGATGGGTTCACAGAAGAAAGGTCTGTCAAGGACAGTTAGACAACATGATGTAGATACATTCTGCAGATGAGAAGGTTTCTAAACCAAAAACTGCCGGAAACTTGAGAAGGATCTTGGAAAAATAATGAATCCAAGATTGCCCTTGGTTTATAGCTTTTCATTTGCTACTAGTGGCTGTAACAGAAAGAGACTATATAGGATGGGGCATATGGACCCTTGTGACAAAGTACAGCAGTTTATCTGTATTTCATCAGAACAACTACTTACAAATGCTATGTAGTCAGAAATGGGAAATCATATTCGAGTAATTGATGCTGATTGTCTCCATGAGACCACCAAATATGTGAAAACAACATTACTTTTCCCTTATACAAAATCTACATATCTTAAATCATAAAAAAAATTTAAAGTTGTAGTGGAAACTTGATAACAGTTGAAATTTGTACAAATGGGGTAAAAAAAGAAAAACACAATGACCTCCTGTAAGGTTGAAATCTACACTCCAGTGAAATCACAGTTTTTCTCATTTTTTGCAGCAAGACTAGGATTTCACATGGAGGATTAAACTTTGTGTGTAGTCAACAGGGCAAAATGATGATAATCTCATATCTGTAATTCTTCTCCCTTACCAAGGGTAGGAGGAGAAATTAGAATTATTTTTTTTTTCAAAAGCTGACTGAACTCAGAATTTGGTAGATAAATCATATAAACTAAGGAAATGCACAGAAATTGTAAGGTGAATAAAGACTGGAACACCCATGTCATTTCCTTTGCACTGTTTGTAGAGGTGATGCCAAGGAATTCAAGACAGACTTAAACCAAAGTAGCCCCTTATGCATCAGTATATAATGTACCTTCCAAAAGGAAATTTACAATGGCAAAGATACATTAGGAATTCAATCAACAGGAGATCTGATTTCCATTATGATAAAGAATTATAATTACTAGGGCCACCTTGACAGATAGGTACTGTAAGAAATTAGTATTACTAGAAGATAAATCTGTTTGTTCAGCTAAAATAATGAACTGGTTTACCTCAGTGCCTCTATAACAGATTTTGAGAAAACATTCTTCAAGTAACACATGCCTAAGAAAGATAATATTAATCTCAATTCACAGAACAACTAGGATTAATTATTGTAATCTAAAAACTACTTCAGATTATTCAGGTACATACTAGAGATTCTTTATATCCCCACTGAGCCTTTCAACTTTGGAAAGTTATTCTTTAAAGACAGTGATTATTTGTAATTTTTGTTATTACACATATTACTGAAACTTAAATCACATTACCACATAAGAAGATACAAGTAGTATCTTGATACAATGCAATACCTACTTAATTTGCCTAGATGCAAAGCAAAGTTTTGCTTCCATTTAATTTCTGCATTTCTTGAAATCCTTTCAGAATCTAAAACTTAGGAGTAGGTGGTAGATATTTTATTTGGGTTTCTTTCAGCATCTTTCAGCTGAAATGTTTCAGCATATTTCCTTCTGGGAGGGTATCATTTATACATTTTTTTTAGAAGGAATCCTTATAAAACCCGTTTGCTTCTTTTCATGGGATTTTTCTTCTCCCAAAGATGTGTATCCCTGGTGTCAGTGCCCATGAAGAAGGGTGCATGTATATTTGAAAGATATGTCGGAAAAGGAAGAAGTTCTCCTCAAATAATTTTCTTCAGCTGTACTTTTCTATACTTCTGTGATTTGCATTTTTATCAGACCTCACTCATGTCAGAAAGGCAGCAGGATTAGTTTTTATTTTTCAACAGAAATTTCCATGTGGGTCAGCCTTTTTGATCTCAGAATATTCTGCAGTACTGGAGAACAAACCCAGACAAATTATCATCAACACATGGAAGCTGGAGATAGATAACTGGAAGTTTTTGGCCCCATTTTCCTTCTTATTCAGCCCAAACTACTTTATTTTTAGATTACACTACTTTGTAGCCCTTCCATAAATACTCCATCTTTTCACTTTGATTGCGAGTTCATAATTAATTTATATTAACACATTTAAATCCAGAACAGACACTCATATACTGATTTGCAGATTTGAATAGATCTTTGCCATCTCCTGTCTCTTCCTCCATTTATCATCTACTCCCACAGTTTCTTACCAGAATTAATAAACTTTAATTCAATTGTTAAAGCCCTGGATAAGCTTCATATGTGCAAACTACAATGCTGAGCCCAAACTTCAATTTTCCTGTATCTTGCAGCAGTGGGGTTGGCTGTTGATCAACACTGTGTCCTTCAAATCCAGGGCTCTCAGTTCCTATGCCAAACAAATGCTCTGTAGCCAACAATTTGATGTTGTTCATGTCCCCAACCTAGAAAGCAAGTACTGGCTCATTCATACCTTACCTGCAGCTTGTGCACAGCCCAAGAGCACCCCAGGCTGTGTCTGATTTTCTTGTTCACGGGTGATGTGACAGACCAAGGTACTCACAGAGCCTTAGAGGAACATCTAAACACAAGCTTTACTCTAAAGACTGATCTAGAAATTATACAAAGCTAAGGCTTGCTAACAGCAAGACCTGTAAGCAATTCCTTTTGTAAGCTTTTTTCACGCCTCCAGTCGTCACCTGCCAGGCAGGCAGCTTCTGCTTTGCTCTACCCAGTTCCAGGCCAGATCTCCACCTTCTTACTCTGTCCAGAAACGGATCATCAAAGAATTCCTTTGAAAAAATGTCCTGCCTTCTGGTAGCAGATGGCTTTCCTCGAGGACTTGCATGCCTTGCCAGATAATGCAAGGCTTTTTACAAGCTCCTCAGACAGGAGCCAAAGTAATTCTGATTACTTTAACTAGGTCTTTGTTTATTTGCTCTTCAGAAAGTACTAAAGCAACCCAAAGATCCAAGGTTCTAGTTAAAAGTAATTCATTATGACTCTCTTTGCTTTTGCTGGTGTACATTTTTCAACCAGCACCATCAAATTGATAATTAATGTATTTCTGATTTTTTTTTTTTTTGGCCCATTAGAGCAGCATAGTTACTACACGCTAGTTTCCAAACCCAGCTGCATCACTTTGTTGTACCAAGCTTACTTTGATTTTCCCAGTTCACATGAGGAAGTAGCTTTTGATAACTGGGTCAACAGGAGGACAAATTTTAATTACGGTTCAGCGTAGTCTAAATCATGTATGTTTCCTTCTTTCTGATGAAACTTAAATAAGATCAAAGACCACAAGTCATATTTTGTGCCACACAAACCCTGTTGTACTAAACAGTCAACCACAAAGTCTTTTGGGCATTGAACAGTTTGCTCATTTACTGATATAAAAACAACAGAATCAAAATTTTCCATTAAGAAAATTTTCCATTTACAATTAGAATAGCTGAAATATTATCTTCATTGAACCCAATGCAGAATATACTTCAGCTGAAGTAGAGTTCAAGATTCTTCCAAGTTACCCAGAATGTTTCATTCTGAAGCACTTCTCCAATAAACTGCAACTGCTGATCGTAGTGCCTTGTATGATACAAATTAGAGTATCAATCTCCATTCTTTCTTAATGCCTTGGTTACCCTGACATAAATCAGTGCATTCTTTATTTAAACAACATGGATGGTTCATTGTGGGAGCCACAGGACTTTCATAGTGCTATGAAAAATGTGTCTGACCAGAAAATTCTGCATTATAGTGAGCATCAGGTTATTCGAAAGCAACATCCGAGATGCAATGCTCAACATTGGAAAGGTGAGAAATCACTCTAAAGCATTTTTAAATCAAGAACTATTTTTCAGATAATATGACTTGGTCCTGAACTTATTCATATGGTTACTATACAGTGCAGCAGCATGTATTTGTTACAGAACCAAGTTGTGTTGTCAGTCACAACAAAGTGGGGCTGCACCACCTTATCTAAAACCAGAATTTGGTCTGTGTTACTGTACTTTCATAAGGAGTTACAGCAATATACGTTTCCCTTGCAGGAATGTCAGGCTGCTTTGTTTTGATGCAAATTTTTAGCATTTCCAGAACAAAATCTTGAAGGGAAAGCACTTCATATTTGCATTCTAATTTAGGTATAAACTAATACCGCATTATCAGGTTTTCTTGATCTCTTTTTCACGCAGCTCTAGAAATTACCTCTTACACGCTCAAAGCCTGATATGTGAGTTGAATGAGGGGGCTGCCAATATCTCCACCTGCACATTTACCTTGGAACCTCCACTGATGAGTAAAGTACTTTTCCTGAGATCCTTGGTAGCCATCACCACTAAAGCATTTTTATGGAACTCCTCCTCTGTCTTATAATGCTGTTTTTCTTACCCAGTTTGCATCATTATTCTTTCTACTGTGGCTTACAAATGAAGTAATTTTCATAAACAGCAATCTAGTGGTTTTTATTTCAGCACCAAGGGACTAAAGTACACAGTTTTACTAAACAAATCTCAATATACTTCTAAAAGAAAAAAAAAAATCAATGTAAGTCACTAAAAATTGCATAGACATCTGATGTACATTTCATACAAATAATTTTTCTCTGAAAAAGAAGATGCAAAATGAGATATTTCTATAAAGATAGGGATTTTTGGGACACTTATTTAACTCTCTGTCCTGCTGGTAAATTAAACATTATTTTGGCAGCATTGTCAGGTCAAATATTTGTGAGTTTATACTGCACCACAGTGAAAGGCTTTCCTTGCAAAGTCCAAGTACCCAAATGAAGCATGTGCGCATTCAGGAAGTATTTACTGTGCTAATTCTTAATCCATAAGTACCAAGAAATTTTACAATGTGGCATTTTCTTTTGTGAAAGGGTCAGATTCTGTTCCTGCCTTCAAACCACTGATGTGTGTGAAACCAAGCCTTGGCCCAGCTGAGCTGCTTGTGACTGATGGGCTGACAAGTAAAAGCGGATAAACTTGATTGTCAAGGTGATGAGGGGATTGATTGCCTGATCCAGGGGCAGGTGGGTTTTTATCCTTGATGCTAGGAACTGGCTGCCCGAGGAAGCAGCTGGGTCACCATCCCTGGAGGTGTTTGAAAGGTGTGCAGATGTGGCACTGAGATATGTCGGTTCCATGATGGATTTGCCAGTGCTGGGATAATGGTTGGAGCCCATGATCCTAAAGGCCTTTTCCAACATAAATAATTCTACGGTTCTGTGACTGCAGATCTCCCACATATAAACCACCTCCGGACCAGTGTCCAGCACAGTTTTAATTGTCCCCCTCCTGGCATCCCTGGATGTTTGCTTCAGCAGCTAAGAGAAAACAAAGGCTTCTCCTTAAGTATCTATCATAACCCTCTCCAACAATGTCTTTCATCATCACTTCAACTACAATATCTTGTCAAAGGTCTTTTTTTTTAATAAGATGGGCATGGAGACTCACATGCCTTGCTCATGGCACTAGTGATGGCTTTCCCGGGGCCTGACACCTTCCCTGTACACTACACTGAAAAAATGAATTTACAGCGTAGGCGTTTGCAGACATCTCGCTTGAAAATTAGGAAGAGGGAGCCTGCCATGTGATGAACGTGCCAGAGAAGCTGCCACAGACCCAGGCTGTCCGTGGCCCCTTCCAGAGGAAAATGGTGCCACTCCAGAGGATTGTTTTCGGCTTTGTCGGGCTGGCGTCAGAAGCTCCCAGCCCTTCTGGGTTTAAGGGCTGCAGAAGTAGACCCCAAACGCTTGACAATTTAAAAAAAAACAACAAGGTTACTTTGTTTTCCATGCCAATTTTTCATTGCCTCGGTTGCTCTGCTGGCAGGCAATTTCATGAAGATACGGTCTGATAAACTGACTTTGAACACTGAATCAATTGTGTGACTTAAAGTAAGAGCCCAAACTCAGCCAGCAAGTCATAAAGCAAAAAATTCATTAGAAAGGGAGCTGCAGTAAGCCACTCTAATAAAGGGCATCCTAATAGTTTTATGTTCAAAGCAGCTTTTAATGATAAATAATACTGTGTTTGAGAAGTAAAGAGACTGAAATAATTGTTTATGAAATTGCAATATATGGTTAATTTAGAAGAAAAGGAAGATTCACAGGCATGATGATTTTAAATCCTTTTCTACAGAGCTGCCTGATCCAAAGGCCATGAAAGACTGGTGGTTATTAAATGAGATTACTCACAGTATTTCTTTTTCTCTTTCTAGCTACAGAAAGGGCAGTAAGGAAAATTAGACTGACAAATCATCCCCTAGATGGGAAGAAAAAGCAGAGCGAAAGAAAATCCATCTGTTCTCACTTGTGGAATTTCATGTTATCCCATATAAGGACAAGTTTCTGCAGCACATGAATCAAAAATCCTAAAACCCTGAGTGTTATAAAATTGCCAGGACAATTGCCAAGTGCCAGTTTCAAGGCACCTGTATGAGGCTAAGACAAAATTCAGGGCACTTGGGGATTCCTGTGCATGGTGAGCTGCACCACAATAAATGGCACAACCGATTAATATTTCCTGTCTCTCAAACTGAGGTATTTTTTTAACAGGAGAGAGACAGAGCAGAAGGGAAGGGACGATCAGCTCAGCCTCACTGCCAGCAAACAGATGGTCCAGTGCCCTCTAACCAGACAGTTTGTGCTTCTCACAACACTCCTGCCCCAGGGAGGCCTCCACGAGAAGACACCACTGTAACCTCTCAGGGCTGGACTGCAGGAGAGTGACTAAAAGCCACTAATGTTGCAAAAAAAGGAACAGAGCGCAACCCATGGAAGTGCTATGAAAGGTAGAAAATATTGGGGTGAAAATGTGGAAGGAACCTTAAAATGAAGGTTATTTGAGAGGACTAAGCAATAAAGATCACAGATAACACGTTAATGCAAGGCTAATAACAGCAAACAAGGTTTGCAGACCCATTAACTTATATTTTGCCTCAATAGTAACAGTACATTTTCAAAGCAGAGTTGTCATAAAAGTTACAAATGTATAGCACTTTATTTACATTAACCTAATATGCGCTGATTTTTATAAATTTACAGCCTTTGCTTCAATTTTCTTTTTGTTGTATTGTAAATCCCACTTGGGCATTAAATATTCAGTCATAACTTTTAGTGGTCTACAGCTACAGTGGTAATATCTGTCCACTCGGTCACACCATACCCCAGGTGGAAAGAGGCTGGAGAAACCAGTGCTATGAAAGGGAAGCTGCTGTGATCCCCAGGTGTTCTTACCTTGTTTTGCCCATTATGTCATACAAAACTGGAAAAACCATACAAGTTAAAACTGTACCAAGCATCTTATCCGTGTCAGCTTGCTGTCTCCTAGTCTTTTCCTCACAGCTTCCTCTTGCTGTATCAGATGGTTGTCCCTGGGGGACAGATGGCCAGGCACCACACAGTGGTGGAAAGAGCTCATGGTGTGCAAACAGAATCATAGAATTATTGGAAGGAACCTTTAAAGGCCATCTAGCCCAGCTCCCCTGCAAGGAGTAGGGACATCTTCAGCTCAATCAGATGGCTCAGAGCCCCATCCAACTCAGCCTCGAACGTTTCCAGGGATGGGGCATCCACCACCTCTTTGGGCAACCTGTGCAAGTGTTTCACCACCCTCATCCTTTCCTCATCTAGTCTGAATCTACCCTCTACTAGTTTAAAACCATTACCCCTTGTCCTGTCACAGCAGGCTCTGCTAAAAAGTCTGTCCCCCTCCGTGACTGGTTGCAAGGCACAGCACAGAGGTGGTGGGTGTCCCGCCACCCTTCAGTTCACTTTCCATCATCGCTCCCCAAATCAATCCAAGATCCAACATCTCTAGGCTTGGGAAAAAATCAGTCAGTGCCAGAGAAATGATAGTCAATTCTTTCATGCCAGTGTTATCCTGTTGTTAGAATTGACCAAGACCACCTTCTCTCCACACACATGAAGCCCCTGGGTACGAGCAGAGGCACATTGCAAACTTTGGTTTTATAGCAGAGAGAAGTGAGACAATGCCAACAGGCCCATAGAGAACAGACAGATGTTGCTGCAGTCTCCACACTGTCATCTAGTGGATTTAGTGGTAATATCCACAGCTCAGCTAATACTATGCTGTAATTTCACTCAACATACTGAAGCTATTTTTTTTTTTTTGCTGTGCAGTTTCTGCCTTTTCTTACCCAGTTCTCTTGGAATTGCCCCTTTCCAAATGCCCTTTTAAAATTAACTTTATTCTCTCAATTTTAAACTCTTTGTACAACCATCCCTTTTTTCGGGGTTACAGTAATTCCCAGGCAGGCTAGCTCCCAGCTACTAGCCAGTGACTCCACAACGCTTTTTCCTTCATTTCAGGAGACTGAAACTTTTCCTTGTATTAAGGTAGAAATAAGTTTCTTGTCTTAGCAAGTGTCTGTATCCACACATTGTCTCTGCCTCTCCAGGCCCCAGCCCAACCCTGCTTGCAGCGTCCTGCTCTGAGAAATTGCCCAATGAACTCATGTACTACAGAGGTAAAGAAATTCTGACACACAACTGTGCCACTTATGTTTGCCTAAACCTAACAAGCATGTGACTGTGATAAACTTAGCAGAATGCAGGTATGATAAATATTAGTAAAGTGGAGTCATTAGCATAACAATCACCCCAAGAATCCTGAGTTCTCCCACTTCAGGAGGGTCTGCAAGATGCAGCTGTTGGTCCCTAGGGTCCATGCTCATGAGGGGTGTCCAGCCTTATGTGTCAAGGTGGCCTGGGGAAGATGTTTGCCTTTGTAGCTGTGCATTTGCAGAGAGTGGGATTTCCAATGCTGATCCTATTTTGCTGAACCTTCTTCTTGGTATTTGATTTTCTTTTATCCTCTCAGCTTCAGTGACCTGTGACCTTCTGTACTTCCTCATTTATGCAGCCAGATTGCTCATCATTCCTGGGGAGTCAGCTCCAGATCTGTCCCAGAGGCAACCCATCACTCTATTTGCATCCCACAGCTGCCTTCCTGAGGAGTCAGCTCCCCAGGCTCACCCAGAGATAACTGATCGCTTCTCCCTCGCTCTGCAGCTGTTTTAAGCACTGTGATTTTGCAACATCGACCCTATGGCCTACCAGATGTTAAATCAGCAATTAGCTAAATATATTATTTCCAGGTCAGCAATTCTGTTATTGCTTTACAGTAACAGTTACTATTAAAGTAAGTCTGTGATTTGGCCAGTCTCTCTCCTATCAGAAGAAATGATAAACATGTTTGTGCTGCTTTGGCAGTTTCCTCACTGGCCCATCCCAGCTCAATGGTCCCTTTTCTGTAGCAGTGGTCTGTGACCCTCCACTGCCTCCAGCTTTTCTCTTAAAAAGTGAGAGAGAAGGGAAAATCACTTGCCAGAAGCAGTAAAAAAAGAATATGAGGACACTGATGTGCAGCAGAAAGGGGAAATGCAACTTTAAACATTTAGTCCAACAGTTTACAAACCACAACTCCAGACCAGCTTTTCCTCTCTGTATCTGTGCTTCTGCATTCACATCAAGGGTTCTATCTTGCATGAGTGCATTCTGAGGTTATTTCTAATAAAAACTTTTGGTTTAATAGTAATTTTTATAAGCCTCTAGGGGGAAAAAAAGTATCACCAACAGCCACAGCATTTATCCAGCTGGGAAAGATATCCATTGCCACATTCATGGCTAACTCTTAGGTAAAAGCAGAAATCAGTCAACCTGCTCTACAGAAACCTGGGTTGGCTTCTTCAGCAATTAATTTTCAAGAATTCAGATCAACTTTAATGAGGATAAGCAAATGAAGAAGGTTATGACATAAAAAGGACAAAGAATTCAGAAATTGGTGTAGGTACTAGATATGACTTAGGAGCTAAAACCAGAAATTAGATTTGTGTTAGATCTTGCTAGCAGGTGGCCACTCTCTAGGAATAACAGCTAACCTGCCTCGTCACCAAGCTCTTAACAGAAACCTGTCCCTGTTGAAAGGACCACTGGAATAACAGAATTCAGGACAGGAGAGCAATTATTTCAGAACAGAATTCTCCTTCTGTAATCTTATCATGAATACACAGACCAAGTCTCCCAAGTCAGGCAAGTGGATCTACTTTCTTTGTTACTCGTGGTTAAGCTCATTTTTGGGGGAAGTCTTGGACTGTCTCAATTCTGATACATCTCATTTTGGTGCTGTGTCCTGCTGTGCTATTTCCAACTGCTATGATCTGGTCTAAGTAGAAGTGTCAACTCTGTAAATTATCACTAGTAAAAATCATAATAGCAAAGCTCCAACTGTCTCTACTGTAAAATACTGTGTTTCACAGGTGTCGCTTGCATCTCAAAATGAACCAAACAAAAACAAAACAAAAAGGAAACCTCTCTATTTTAGGCATGCTAACAAAACTTAAATGCTTCTCATGCAGGGATAGGAGAATGGAATCAATGAGAAAGAAGTGGTAAGCACAGCCTAGAGAAGAAAGCAGGACCTGATACTTCCTGTGGACTCTTTGCTTGCTGGAAAAATGGACAATCAACTGGAGGAATAGAAGCTGCCACCCACTCCCTTGGTAGAAGTTTCTCTATGGCTACATGACCAAGAAACCCTCTAGGGTGTGAAAGGTCACAGTGTGGGAACTAGAGAAGACTTTATGGGGGTCTTTCTGAGCTCTGCTTGTTGAATTACTTCAACAACAGTTAAAAAGATACAACCACGTGGTCATATTCTGTGTTCCTGCTTCTGCTGTTGTTTTCCTTTTGGGGAATAAACAGCCCTTTTGCTATACTTATAAGTAGCATTACACATTGAATACTGGTGTCACACCTTCAGGGCATCCTGGGATCTAAAGCACACCTAGGATTGGAGGACATAGGCACTATGTGGTAATGTAACATCCTGGCCATGGGCAAGGAGGAAGCATCTGCTCCAGTGTGAGTCCTCCATGAGCAGCACTTAATTTGGTAGTATCTGTTCCACCATAGACCACCTTCAACTTTGGTGTTCACTGTGCTGTTTCACTCTTTCGTTTCCTCCTCCTCTTTCTCTTTGGTGTTTTCTACCCTCCACTTAAATATGTTTTCCCAGAGCCCGTTTGAGTGGTGGGCTGAGCTGTGTCTTGCACTGGATGCATTATGGACCCAGCTGGAGGCACCTCCTGCAGCCTCTCCACTGCCAAAACTCTGCCACTGACACCCAATAGAAAATTATATAGCTATTAGGGGGCTGGGAGGGGCCAAACAAAAAACAACCCACATGTGCATCTTATTAATCAAACAAGAAACCAGTAACATGCTGCTAAGCATGTTTCCAAGTCCAGATTCCCTCCCAGGCTCTTACCTCATTAAGACATTGTCCAGAGTCAGAACAAAAGGGATATCTCCCCCTGACTAAACCAAGGAGATCCCCCAAAACATACATATTTGTTAATTTTGAGTTTATTCATCAGGCAGTTGACATCTAAGTCATTACTGATCTTTCAAAAGAGAAGTTTCAAGAAGTACACTGGCACATTTTCAATCCACTTTGTGCTTTCTGCAAATTGTATCCACATCAGAATTAACTGTGAATGTGTACACCAACGAAGAGTGACAAAGCAAAAAGGGCTACAAACAGAGACTTCTGAAATCCCAGGAAGACCTCTGACCAGCCATATGCAGGAAACAGCACTTGCAGCTATAGCAACATGTCTAGTCCTCACTGACCATACATTTGACCCTTCTCCAGCACACACACCAATGGAGTAAGCGAGGTTCTCATCACAACATTGCAGAGCAACTCTGCAGTTTCTTACCTCCTTTGCCACAAAACATCCCAGGAGTACAGAAAAGCTGAAAGCTGCTTGCACTAACCCAGCACAGAGTGCCTCCCTGCCAGACAGCAGTGGGACTTCTCATCTTACTCCAGTTTTTCTCCCTGAGAGCCTTTCTTTACACTGTGTACGGAAAACCTCTCATCTCAGCGCTAAATGAGTACGAGTCTAAAGCATTCTGGGACTAGGGTTCACAAACAGATCCAGTACAAGTATCCTTGGGAAGCAGTCATTAGGAAGCATCTCTTTCATGTTGCTCATTGTATCAGGATGAAGCTTCTGTGAGACACAGAAGTGACTTACCCAGAATATATGTTGTTATAACAGACTATAGAGATGTCTTTCAACATTAATACTACAAAATCAGCAAAGTTTACAAAGTCACTAAACTTTTAGAACTTACCTTATTTATATACACAGTTGCCTCCAAATACCAAGCATGTCACAATTTTGTCCTTTATTTGAGCTCTCTTTCCCATACTCTTTCTATAAAGAGTATCTTTTTGTCATAACAACATTTTATAATGTAAGGTTTAGGGACTCATGCATGTTTAAGTTTTGTCTGTAGCTGCTTAAGGTCTTACCGGGGAGAAATTTGCTTTGGATGTACTTGTACATCAGAACAGGCTTCAGCCATAGTAAGTTGCAGGAGGTGCAGAGCAGAAATGCTGAGGAGCAACATCAAGCTTCCCTGTGAAAAGCTTTTCTTGTTCACCCTCCTGCTGAGCTGCTCGTTTATACTGTAGTATAAATGGAGATGCCCACAGGTGAAATAGGCAGTCCTATTTGCTCCTCTGCTATGCAGGTCTGTCAGGCCAGCATGTCCACAATAAGAGGTTTCATGTTAACCTGTAACAAGTATGGAATGTATCCAGACTGCTTATTTAATGGAGCAGATGGTCTCCAGGCTTTTGTCCCTTGTAGGTGCTCCTTGTAGCTGTAATGCTGCTTCTTGAAGCCCTAACACTTTCTCTACTACAGGTAATGTCTTCTGAGCAGCTGTCTGAATGGATAGTGGCCAATTCATGAGTCACAGCAATTTATCAAAGAGATTCCAATATTGGCAAAATCACTGTGATGGTAATACACTGGAGACTGGAACTGCACAGAACAGTTTGAAATAACAGCAACCTGCCAAATATGGCACTACTGAAACCACTGAAACCATTGAACCCAAATTACCTTTAAAGGATATTTGTTACGGAGCTTGAAGGATTCCAACTACATAACAGCTCCTGACATATCTTGAGGATAACTGCCACTGAACTGATTATTCTGTGTTGATAATGTTTGCATGTGCCCAAAGGGACTTGCTGAAACTCAGAACTAAGTGCTCCAAAGCTCCCACTGCCATGGACATGCTTCATGCACGCAGGGAGGAAGTAAACATTCTCCTTTGCTTTCCCTGTCAAGATGTTACAGTAATGAGCATAAGAGCAGGAATCATTTTCCCTTTGGAGTCTTAATACTGATGAACAGACAGCAAACAAAGTGAAACAAAAAGTTGTCTGGCTTAAATGCAGACTGAGGTAGGCTTTGCATGGTTGAGCTGGTAGCACTGGAACTAAGAGGTCAGGAAAAGATTGAGCTTTGCCAGGGTGAAAACAGGCTGGAGGCTTGCAGGCAGTAAAAGACAAGTCAGAGACCAGGAAGATCGGAAAAAGATTTTCAACAAGAAGGTGGTAGTTGCAACCTTGCAAATTAAACAAGAAGCCTCAGGAGGTGAAGAAGTGAGTTCATGAAGGCAAGGTCTAGGAAGGCAGAAAGACAAGGACTGCAACAGGGTGAGGTAAGTGTAGCCCCTAGAGCCAAGGTTAAAAGAAGACTTTGCTTAAAGGATCAGATATCTAGAATAAAGGCTGAACTATAGGTAACAACCCAGGTCTGCCACCAAGAAAAGCACCCTTGATTGGAAAGCAGAGCACACACCTTTCTAGCACTCATGTTAATGACTCATTAATTCATCAATAGGAAAAAGGATTACTTACAACACCTGGGAAGGAAAGCACAGGTGACACCAAATGTGGTGGTAACATGTTTCCAAGCCCAGCAGTTTGCAATACATGTTTCACTGCGTGGTTGGTCTGGTTTTTCTTTCCTTCATGCCCTGCTCTATTCATGGTTTACAGATCACTGCATGACTGGACACATGGCAAGACAGTGGGTGTGATTTACAACATGCCACAACAATCATGTGAAGTAAATGGCCACTGCTACCCAGACTTCCATCCTACAGACCTTCTTGAACATCACATCACTAGATGTTAGGGCTGGGGGTCCTTATCAGGCTCTGGAGCAGATGTGAGTTGTTTTTACACAGGCATTGCTGCCTCAAGCCAGAGATAGGCATCTCCTGGACAGGACATCCTTCAGAGCCATGGCTTCATCACACCATACTCTTCTGAGTATGCCTAGTTTTACCTGTTGGAAGTGAGCAAGAAGAAGCAAATGTTCTTGGGAGGCTTTCCTCAACTTGCATACCTTTCCTCAACTCCCACACTAAGTCTTGAGTTTCCTGAGAACCTGCATTTCTCCATGCAAACCCGCAGAAGTGCATTACATCCCATTCTCCAATTAATCAGTGAAA
The DNA here is from genome assembly GCA_013397135.1 of Pachyramphus minor. Classification (NCBI taxonomy): domain Eukaryota; kingdom Metazoa; phylum Chordata; class Aves; order Passeriformes; family Tyrannidae; genus Pachyramphus; species Pachyramphus minor. The sequence continues at coordinate 243,421 of VYXB01005994.1, forward strand.
ATGGTAATGACAGCCCCAGTATCAATTGCTTAAGAATGCAGTAGTTGCTAGCTGAACTTTTTACCACTGACCACAGACAGCATCCCTCCAAGCCCAGCTGGTCAGATAATTTTCCACATGGGTCACTTATCCAAACTATCTCTTCTCAATTTGGCTACAAGAATAGTATGAGAAACCAAGTAAAAAGTCTTGTTAAACAACATTTTGTACAGTCCACTTGTCCACAGAATCTGTCATCTCATCATAAGGCCATCAGGTTGGACAGTCTTTGGCACTTTGGTAGTTATGACTTCAAGGATTGTTCTTTAATTTTCCCAAAGAAAGAGGTCAGACTGGCTGACCAGTCTCCTGTAGCAATGTGGATCATCTTTTTGTCTTTCAAAATGGGTGGCAAATTACATATATTTTTTTCACACTTATCCAGAACCTCATCCATGACTCTCTTGGGGCACAAAGACAAGAATGATAGAAGTGGTAGCTCTTTCTTTTGACACAGAAAGTTTCCTAGAAGAAAACAGGAAGCAGAAGATGGACACCAACAGGAGAGGATGTTGCACACCACATCCTACAGTTCTGTGTCTGCCAGGGCTCAGCAGGAACCAGCAGCTCCTAAAAGGCAGGGGCCAGAAGCCAAGGGAGATACCACAACTGGCAAGGCAGGGTCCTCACCAGCCAAGGCCTCAAACCCAGACCCATGAGCAGGGGGTGTGGGTGGAGGACACACAGGACCATTAAGATCTATTGGTGCTCTCAGAGCCATGACAGGATCCATGGTTTGTACAAAGTAACCCCACCAGAGACTTTCATACTGCAAGTGTTTTCAAGTACAGGCAACAACCTGACCATGGGCACACATCACATCTGTGATGGTGAAATGGAGCAAAGGCCCAAAGAGTTAACTCAGAATGCTGATCCTGGGACCTTGCTCTGAGAAATGTAGTGCTTAGCTAGAGACAGAAACCAGGGTTTGGGGATTAGCCAGGTGAAGGATGGTGCTGTGCACCAAAAGGAATGCTCACACACCTACATAAATAAAGACAGGGTAGGAACACGAAGAGATAAGGGGCGAAAGAGGGGCTTGAGTCCAAAAGTCTTGCAAAATTCACCACAGAGTCAGCGAAAATTAAGAAAGCTGAAAAGTTCAGCTGAGGAAGAAGAGTAAGAAAACAACCCCTTGAGGCTGAAGGAACAGGAACTCCCACCGAACATCACCCCAAAAGAACGACTCCACCCCAGACTCCACCCAGACTCCGCCTATTATGAATATTATAACTAGATGTTGCAATTATATGAATATGCATGTGAAGATGTTGTAATCGCTCCTAAAAATTGTATAAGTAGTCTGACTTTTCACTGACCACTTTGGAGCTTCTGTGTCCAGCGTGAACCGGGGAGTTCCCCAGCGCTGCTCAAAATAAAGGCTAAAATTCTGTCTCTAAACAGTTCCATTGCGCCTTTTTGGGCATCAATGGGCACCATCAGTGCTAGGGAATGCCTTCACATCTGCCAGTTCAAGCAACACAGCCCCAGTTTTCTCACAACATCTTGCCTATCCAAGGCCAAGGGCTTCAGTCAGCACCATAAAGAGCAGGAGAAGTGGCAACTGATTAGGAGCATCTGGCAGAGCCTTCAGTGCCAGATGCACGCAGCAACTATGCAGTAAGTGTAGCACAGGCTACAGGTCAGACCTAAGTGCAAAGTAAAGGCTTTCAAGACAGCTACTGAACTGTACAATAACCAACCAACACAAGAACCAACAGAAAGTACATGGCTGCTCTATCCCAAATATCCTAGCCATACCAACACAGTAGGTACAAGTCACCATGTAAACATAGTCACAGAGCTAAGATTCACTCCTTGGTATAAGAGAGGAAGGAGATGTAGCTGTACCCACTGGGACTCAAAACTGACATTCTCACTTACTGGATGCACAAGGTCAGTAAGCAAACTTCTCCAAATATTTAGAATATAAACATCACGGGTCACTGGATTAAATAATTTCCTATTGAAAAGAATTCATTCGAGCATTCACTCAAGCTTCACGTATCATTGTGCAGAACAAAACCCAGACTAAATTCTTGACAGGAACCATGTGTTGTTTGTACTGGATACACTTAAGGCTGCAATGAATCTTCCCTAGTGCAGGCAGTATACTATACAGGTAACTAAACTACCATGAAAATGCAAAATAAAACCTTCTCAGAGTTGCCAACATTATTAAAAAATCCTTTAGAGGTAACAACCCTCACAGACTAATAGTTTGGCATCCAGCCAGAAAAACAAACAAACAAAAGTCTAAGTTACTGGGACAGCTGTGCCAGACAGGGAATTAAAATCTTCCCAAAAGTTTCCAGTTTGAGAGAATAAACATACATTTGATGGAAGGTGAGGACTTCTGTCTTCCCAAAAAGCCTATTTTTAATTGAGCAGAGAGAGTTAGGATATTGGGTTGTTATGCTCCACTAGACAATTAGAGATGCCTGCGCACATATCTAGTCACCAATGGAGTAGTACTGAAGGCTTGCCAGCCAATTCCCAATTCCAAGTCAGAACAGGAATGAAAAAAAACCATGTTGAAGAAGACAGAACACATTTCTGATGCTTCCTTAACACGCTGTTAGAAAAAGCTTAGGCTTAAGTTCAGTTCTCACTTGCAACTACTTCCCTTTAACAAGGAAGATCCAGCATTTATTTTAAAGCTGCTTTTGATCTAAAGGAATATTTTCAATGCCTATTTAACTGCAATCAACACAGCTTGATAGTTTTAAACTAAACAAAAAAAGACAAGGCATAGTCCTCCAAAGTTTATTTCAAGTATAAAAGTAATTCAATGAAATATCTACAGGTTTTTCTTTCAGCATAAAGGTTTAACAAGATAGAATCAAGTACCAAATTCCTGAAAAAATATTTTTTGATTCAAAATTTTGAATAATGAAAAAGGCACTTAAACAAAAGATACCCAGCAACAAATATAACTCTTCTGTCACAGTGAATGTGAAATCAAACATTTTATAATAAAAGAAATTAATTACAGTCTGTTTAAATTGAGCAACACAGTCCAGACAAGAGTGAATTCAAACTCCCTGTACTTCAACAATAGCACTTTTCTTTCAAGTGTAAAGAAAGCTAGAGAAAGAAAGAAAACAAGAAAAGTCTTCAGTCAACTAACACTTTACAGCACTGTTTACAGCACTGAGTTGAAACTAAGAACTCAGTTCAATCTGTACAAGTTCCACAAAAAGAAATGTAACAAAACTGGGTAGCAGCACAGATACTTCATAAATGCCCCTGATCTGTATGCTTGATTTGAGGGCTTTAAAGTTCTATTCCCAGTTTAAAAAAGAAAAAAAGAAAAAGTTTCTACAAAAACAAAAGCCTTTTTAGAAGCAAAACAATCAGGCTAGCGTAAGTGGAAAATAAAAGTGTAATGCTTGGAAATCCACTGCAATCCCTTTCCAGTAGAAATATTCTTGCACTGCCAGTAATGGAAAATACCACAAGTAAAGTTCTTGAGAATCAGAAAAGAGGCTATGACAATTTAAATGAGTTTGATCTTTTTTTTGGTCAAGATTCAAAAAACTCCTCTATCTTAAAAAAAAAAAAAAAAATTCAAATATGCCTAAAGAAACAGTACATTTAATGACAGTGTCTGCAGCACCAAAGCATATTTGTGCAATAAATACAGAAGAAGATGTCAATTATTCACAAATACGAGGAAAATAGGGGGGAAAATTCCCAACATCTACCAAAAAAATGTGGTTTTTTACAAATATTCAGAAATATGAAGTAAACTGAAAAAAAAAGCATCTTAGTGTTAGCATTTTTTTTCTCAGTGATACTGAATAAGACCTCTGATAAGGAGTGCTATCAAGGCTTTTGCATCTTTTTTTCCAGATACATTTTCCTGTAGGTCTGAAACATCTCTTTTGAGTCCTTGCTGGGAATGTGAAGAGTCTGTCCATCTCCATCCAGGATCTGTATAGCTGTATCAAGGGGAATACTGTCCTCAGCTGCAAGACAGACAAGCAGGTTAAAGCAAGAGTCTGAGTGTCAAAGGACTCTACTCCTTATGCAGGTGATATTTAAGGCCCTCCAGTGTCAAAAAGGATGCCACAAACTTCCTTCCTAAAGTAGCAGGCACCTCGGATTTAAATCAATCTCCAATGCATCTTTAGGAACAAAATGTCATTTGAGTATCTTCGCAACCAAGATTTCTGAAGAATATCAACAAAGGTGTGACAGAAAACGTGCATTTGTGAAACCAAAAGAAGAAGCAAGAGGTAGGGGTAAAAGGATGGCAGAGACCAATAGCCAAGGCCACAGGCAACAGCATTAAAAGATGCAAATGTTGCAGAATATGTTGCTTGCATCACCACCACAACACAGATATGAGCATGCAAGTCCTCTGCTGACAAGTTAAGAAGCGGATGGCAACATGGCTGCAGCATGCTGAATGCACCACTTTGTTTCCTTTCAGATGAGTAGAAAAGCAAGACTAGAGCTAGAAAAACACTCAAAGCAAAGAAGCAAAGACAGTTGGGAGCAACTTCACCCAAGATTTACAAAGGATGGAACAAGCAAGATCCTGAGATTAAAGATGCTGCTATTGTAACAGTTGACTCCTACAGAGTATTCGAAAAGCAATTTGCCAATCAAGTGAAACAAGGAAGATGTTGTAGTGGCCCCACTTTTCCTTTATGTGTCATACAAGTAATCTTGACCAGACTACTGGGACACAGGTCCTGGAACTTGTGAGCACAGACGTATGCATGGACAGCAGCAACATACGGCGAAACCCAGATTAAAAAAAAAAAAAAAAAAATCCCTTTCTGTTTTTAAAGCCTCACACGGGATTTTGCTACATCACTTCCTACATTTTAAAGCATGAAAGAGCTAGCTTGGTCTTTACCTACAATTTAAAACTGTACTTGAATGTTGTTACCAGGGCTACACCCAAGTCAACTGCACACAGGTATGAAGGAAAATTTCAACAATCTCCAACAGTATATTCGTATGGCAGTAAAAAACTCCACAGATCTTTGAGACTCATCTGTCTACTCTAAAGTATTCATTTAATCAGCAGAACTACTAAAGAAGAAGTTGGAACGCTTTATTAAGGTTTGCTACTGTAAAGGAACACTTAAAACAAAGCAAAGTATTTAACTTATATTTCAAACTGGATACTCAGAAGGCATTTCACCTGTAGAGACCTCTTCCAGTTTCTTTTGCTTCAGTGGTTCACATTTTAACCAATCTTCTTTTTTACTCTTGACACCTAAAAATAAATTTTAAAAAAATATATTTTTGAGGTTCCTATATCACAAGTTTTGGTCTCTATTCAGCACCAAGTTTTAACACATGCAAAAGGTAATTCCCTTTGGGTGCGAAAATGACTGCAAGGGCTGCTATGTGCAACTTAAGATTTGGTATTATTTAAAAAATCAAATACAGAATTTGACATACATGTGCTTCACAATGCACCATGTAAGATGCTGAAAGATTTGGGATAGGGAAGAAGAGGAGGGAAAAAGACAGCTTAAAGCAAAGATGGCAAAGGCTACGGGGACTTTGGGCAGGTTATGTCAGACCCAAGTTCTCTCTCTTCCTCAGTGGCATAAAAGATCTGTCCCTCCCCTGTCTGCCCAGCCAGACTTATATACATCCATGTGAACACTGAATACAGATCATATCACCTTTGGTAACTATGCCAAGAGAATCTACCTTCTGCAAACAAGCCAAGCTGCCTTCTACAAGTAGGTTAGAAAGCCTTCTCACAAAGCTACTCGAAACTGCCATGCTCCAAAATGCTCTAACTTCATTCTATAAGACTCAGAGAAAATTGAAGGAAAATTCTCCTGTTCTTTTTCAGCCTAACACATGGCTGTGGTCTGTCAGAGAACTAGCTATGGTATCTCAGCCTTCAGCTTCTAGAGTTTCACGTTTCTACTGTCTGTAGTTTCAGACAACACGAACTGAAAAAGGAGTACGTACTTCTTACTTACAAATTAATTATGAAGACAGCGTCATACCTGCTACAACGACTTTATCTCTTTCCAGGGAATTCTTCACAGCTAAGCTTTCTTCACCATTGGTTGGATTTCTGAACAGTATCTCTGGACACAGCTTAAATTCAAGTACTTCCTGTTTGCATGGTTTCTCGACTGCTGGGGCAGACGCATCTTTTTTCGAATCGCTGTTTTGTGACATTTTGGTCTTTCTATGCCAGACGGGTCTGACAGGTGATGTCTCCAATTTTGTCAGATATATGCGTTCCTGTGCTGTACGTTTAAACGCAACCCTGTTCAGGTAGTGTTTTTTTGGTTCCTTTTGAAGATGCAACTTCAGTCTGTTATTTCTTCTGTTTATGTATAGCAGGTTTTTATCAGGAAACATTTTCTCAGAGCACTTGTCTTTGTTTTGACCATCGAGGCGTCTTTCTTTGTTAGAAAAGTAGCTTTTAGACATGGTAGAAGATAGAGCCCTTTTTCTCTGTAGTTTAAGCAGAGAGTGATCTGCTAAGGAACTCTTTGGTTTCCAGACGTTTTCTCCATTCAATTTTTTAGCTCTGTCAGAATTTATCATGCAATTATGTGCAACCTGCTTAAAATTCTTTGCTTCAGATTGTTTCAGTCTTTCATCTTCCACCTTTGCTTTCTTAAGTTCTCTCTTCCCCATCAGGTTTTCCTTCATCTTCCGTTTGTATGGCTGCTCCTGTGAAGGATGAACTTTCACAGATTTATGCGGAGAGTATTTTGCGTTTTTTGACTTTAAGTCTACAGTGCCAAAGTTTGAGAACTTTACAGCATCAGCTCGGTAACTATTCAGCTTTTTGTGTTTTATTTCAGCTGGTAGTTTACCTTTCTCTTTGACATTAATTCCTACATCTTGCCCAAGCATCTCCTTTTCTTTACTACAGTTCTGTCCTTCAGCTGAGTTCTCTTCACAAGTTTTAATATTTTGCCCTTGATTGACTTCAGAATGCTTAGTTTCTGCCTTCATAAATTTGTGAATGTGCGTTTTGGATTTCATAGTCAAACCTGGTTTATCTTTTGAAAATAACTTAGTTTTGAAAACTTTCTCCTTCTTTCCAGATGACTTTGTCTTGTTTTCTGCATCTTTGTGACCAGTTTTCTCCAGCAATTCTTTTGAGACTGTCTGATGCTCTTTTTTGTCAGGCTGAAATTCTTTGCTTGGCAGTGGGGTTCCTTTGTCAGTTTGCAGCTCTTCCTTCCAGCTGCTGCTTTTGTATTTATCAGCATCTTGGTTTTCAAAACAATCAAGTGGTCCAGTATTTTCCTGTTTTATTGTAGGCAGTGTGGGTTCATTATTCACGTTCAGCTTCATTGCAGAGGTGTATATGCAAATATCTTCTTTATTTTTGCTAATACTGTTTGGGATTTCTTCAGAAATTGTCTGGGTTCCCACTGCACAGCTTTTCTTTGTTGGGGCATCAGATTTACTGTTGTTTTCTTGTCTCTCTGAGCTACTAGTAGGAGAGCTACTATTTTCAGCTTTTGAAAGTTGATAATCATTTTTCTCTGAACCAGATGTTCCTGATTTACCAGGACAATGTGGCATTTTACATCCTACAGATACACAACCCGGTAATGAACAATCTTCATTTTTTTCACTGGGCTTGGAACTTTCTTGTGAGTTTTTTTCCTTCTCACACAGACTCTGACTAGGCTGAACACTGCCTTCAGGGTTCTCCTCAGCTGAAGCCTTTTCTGACTGTTGACTCACTGCTCTCTTGTCACTAGAGGGACACGGTTTATGTTCAGGAAACAGTTCTTGAACCTGATCAGAGCTTAACACTGAAATTTTTATCTGATTTACTGGGTCCTTCAAATTAGAATTCTTGTCACATATTTTAATCTTTTTTTGAGGTTGATTCTCCATCCCTTCAGCCACAGAATGACTTCGTGCTGGTTCTTTTCTTAGCATATCAGCACTTTCAATGCCATATGGAAACTCTTTCACTAGTTCAGAGAGCTGATTGTTTAGGTATTTACAAGGTTTTCCTCCAAAAGAGTTTATCTCTTCTTCTGTGCTATTTTTAGTGAGCATGGAATTTTGTTTACTGGGGTCTCCTGGAACAGGGGATGCATTTGTTTCAGCAGTTATGCTGACGGAGGAATCTGCTGAATTTTGAGCTAACTTCTGGTTTATATCAGCAAGATTTTCTAAGCAATTTTCAGGACGTTTGAAAGATGCTTCAAATGACACGTTTTGTTCTGAGGTAGAAACTACCTTACGAGGATTGCCATTGCTTTCTTTCTCAAAATGACTCACTGTGCTACCATGCAAAATCTTTTCTGCTTTACTCACGCAGCTTGATGATTCTTCCAACATCTTTAGCAGCAAACTCTCTTTCTGGGGAGTGTTACTGCTCAGCCTATTTTTATGCAAGTCCGGATGTTGTTCCTTTTCCCTTGCATCAGATCCATTTCCTTCTGATGCATTTGTCTCATACACTGACCTGAAGATGCCTGCTATTTGTGGATTATAAAATTTATCACCTTCTACAAGAGAACATACACTAGAAATACGAAACATCTGATCTTCCAACACAGCTGTGGATGTATCTCCTGTCTCTAACACGGTCTGCTTCTCTTTATGATCTCTTACACCTTCTTGGAAGATTTGACTAGAAAAATTTATGCCCGATTCAGGAAGAGAAATCTTGTTTTGTAATCCAAGCTGCAGATTTTCTCTGGAATCTTGTGCAGATTGACTAACCTTCCTTTGGTTTTCATTATATGAATAATTTCCATTCACACTGGCTTTTACTCTTCCATTTTCATCACCTAATTTGATCTGCTGCAAATGTGAGTCCACTTTCGGTTCCAGAACACAACCACTGGGTGATGACCAAGCATTTTCTATTGCTCCTTTGTCAGTATTTGCCACATTTAAACCATTTTCCCCTGCTTCTTGCAAGCTCTCCAAATCAATCACTGGACAGATTTTATCTTCAGATGTTGGGATTTTGTCTGCTTGCTCACTCTGAGTTCTCTGTTCAGAAAGTACTAAAGGAGAGACAACTGCAACCTGAGGTTCAACATTTTTTATCAAAATGGAAGTCAGTGTATCAAGTTTTTGTCCTACAGAGGTAGTTGTTATAGGCAAAACTGCTTCATCCATAGTACCCAGAACATTATCTTGTGCTCTCTTTTTTGTGTTTTGGCTGGAGGGTGAAATCTGATTTGCTGTGGGGCTTTCACTTGACTGGGTTTTTTTCACATTTGCAGACTCTGATGAATGCTTCCGCCACAAGCTCAGGCATGCAGTTAGCTCTTCCATAGAGTAAGTACAATTGATCTGTTTACAGGATGTATTTTCAGTAAACGGCATTTTATTCTGAGCTACCTCATTCTGGAATTTAGCTTCACCAGATTTAGTTGTTCCCGATACAGGAGAGTTTGTGTGAACCACAGGTGCCTGTTCACCTTTCAATCTTTCTACATTCCTCTCACCAGTGTCTTTTTGCAGGCTTCCACCTGAGACAGATGTATCCACCATTTGTTTTTCATTACACAGGAGACTAGTCAGTATTTTATCAGCAGTCGCGCCAGCTGTCTTCTCCTTCAATACATTTGTGCTGCTTAACACAAACTGAAAAAAGGATGAGTTCTCGGGGCTAATTTGCACACTCTTTGATGCAATTTTGACAGAGCTACCTGCTTGACTAAAACATGAGGCATTGTTCGAGGAAATTGCAGTTTCCTGAGAAGAGGCCAAGGCATGCACACCCTGTTGTTCCACGGTGGGAGTGCTCTCAGGATTATTTAACTGAGCTGCGAGTTTGCTCTGAGAGGGAGTAGCAGCTAAGCTTGATGGAAGGCTTCCCTGCACCACCTGGGGGTTTCTGTGAGTCCCCTCTAATCTTCTGTTATCAGCATTGGCTACATTTTTGTCCTTTCTTTCTTCATGTGAAATCTTAGGCGTTTGACTCTCTGTCATCACTGTTTGAGTTGAGGAAGGTGGTACATTTGGTTTGGGCACCCATGGAAGATAATTATCAGGAGTACCCAGATAGGGAGGAGGCGGGAGAAGGCTTTTGTCATGCTTTGAAACTGCTAAGATTTTTCTTTTAAAATGCCTTTCAAGCAAGGCACATTTTTTTTTAATAGTGTACAGCCTCTGGGCTTCCCAAGCTAGTTTGTCCTTTACCATTTTTCTTTCATCTGCTGCTGCTGAATAAAGTTGAGAATTAACAGGCCCATTCATTAAACCACTGGTCTGGCTTTCTTGAACTGAAGGAGGATCACTAGGTAGCTTTGAAGAAAGAGCTTCTATTTCTTTCACAATATCAAACAGGTCTTCAGGAATGCCAGAGGACGGCATAGTCACTTCATTAAAAGACCCATTTGCTGCCACACTTCCACTTGAACTACAGAAATTCCTAACTGATTGACTGACTTCTCCAGATTGCTGTTTTTGACAGAGCTGCTGAATGCTGTTAAAACCAGAAGAATTTTTTTGATCCAGTGGGCTCCTCTGTTGGCTAAGGGTGTATCCATTAGGTACGTTTTGTACTTCCTGTGGTACACCTATTGAAGATTGTGCAGCAGCTCTTGAAACACAGTTGGCAGGCAACAAAGATGGTGCAGAACACCCTCTAGGAGCTTGTGATTCCATCTGACTTGGCTGAAACTGTGGGAGCTGTACATTTGTTTCAGTATTTTGATTCAGTGAGTATGAACCTTTGCTCTGAGTATTGGACTGAAATATTTGGTTTTGGACTTGTTGCCCGGACATACCAAAAGGCACAGAATTATTCTGGGAATGAGTGCCACTTTGATACAACGCTGCAAGTCTCATGGAATTTTGCTGCAGTATTTGTGGCTGCGCAGTGTAAGTGTTTGTAGCGGCATACTGAGGTCCCTGATGCACACTCCTCATGCTATTTCCAGCAGTCATTTGAGAAGACAGGGGAGGTACATTTCTACAGGAATAACTGTAGGCATTAGAGATTGGCCAAGAAGTCTGAGTCATCTCTGCCTGAGAAGGTGGCTGCTGAATGGGAGGTTTCTGAGCTGTTACGTACATCTGTGGATGTTGTTTAACTGAGTATTTTGACATAAAAAAATTATTGCCAGTTACAGATGCTCCTGGTAAGGTCTGATCAGAAGTTTTGAATCCTTCAGCATTCACGAGAGGGAAGGCAACATTGACAGTTGGCAGATACATGATTTGGTTACTCTCAGCATAAGTGCATGCATTTTTAGAGGAGCTGGCATTTGTCTGAGGAAAGGCATGCCCATTAGAAAGCATCTGAGTGCGACATGCTCCTTCACTTTGAAGGTTCATATTTGCATTAGCATTCTGGACTGGTCCTACATTCCAGTCCATCTTCTCTCGATTTCTTTTTCTTCAGGTAAAACCAAAACACTAAAAAAAAAAAATGTTTAAAAATATTACAATCTTAATCTTTTGATCAAAACCTATTTCACTTGCTAAGAAGTGATTCAGAATGCCTTATGAACAGAACTGTTGAACTTAAATTTCTAGGTAGGAGAGAAACCCCACTGGCACATCCCATGGACATCAATGCTGTCAATGTCCAAGTTGCACAAATTGTTTCCCAGAACATTGTTAAGGTACAAAAAAGAGCAGCAACTAACAATTCTATTGACTGTCTAATGACTAAAAAAATCCTCACATTATTCTGCTAATTCTATTATCATTCAATTTTTTAATAGCCAAACAGATGGCTATATTTACCTTCTTATCCAAAATCAATGGAAGAAAACCCCAAGCTATTTGTACAACATGACACAATGAGCAATGCTTAAGAGCTGAGCATGAGAAGCACCAGCAGAATAAAATACAGGCCAGAGTTTTCAGACAAGAAGACCTGATTTCAGTTATACCTTCAAATACAACCCCCAAAAAATTAATAAATTAATTTGGGTTTAGTAAAAATCTCTCACAATAATGTGGCCCACCAGTTCTATTGTAATTTTGAGGAATATAACTCTGCCTCTAGTGAATTGTAAGGAAAGCTCTCATAATTCTAATGCTGGGAGAAGGCACAAAGCACAGAGATGACATCATCACTTCTACTATTGCAGTACATATACCTTCAGGAGGTGACAAAGTAAAGTACTGAGGCCTGAACAACAAGCCCTGAGCCAAAGCTGACCTCTAGGTGAACCTTCCAACCTAACATTATACTTATCTGTGTATCCACTCATCGGTTAGAACTACTTGTAATTGTTTGTGAAATAGGTAGTATGATAAGATTACAACTGTGTATCTGCTCACTAAGAAAATATGTGCTTATTAGTAAGATATATTAGTATCTGCTCATTACTAAATAATATCTGTATTTTTTCATTAATGAAATACATATGATTGTTAGCAAAATATGACACTTCTCTTTCTGTATTTAGAGACTGGTTAAGGCCATGGAAGTAGATGTCTGGCCTTGTTTGGCAGGAGATTGTGAAGGCTGACTGCCTTGGTTTTCCTCTTGAGCCCTGGGCGAGGTTCTGGGTGGATCCCAGGAGGAGAAGGAAAACAGATGTTTTTCTACACTAGTAGTTGTGTAAGCTTGTTTATTCAACAATATAAAAGCTGGACCCTCTCACAGTGAAGATGGAAACCTCACCCACTAGTGGACGCACTGCATAGGATTTCCCAGTTCCAGGAACGGTTCTTCAATCCCTCGCTGTGAGTGGGGCTCCCTAGCTCACGGGCGGGTCTTGATGGTGGTAATGTATCAGGGTAACTGGTAATGTATCTTTCTTAATCACTATGGGCACTCTTTCTAATAATGATTAGGTGCATTACTGGTCTTATCCTTTTGTAATTCTTTGCTGTTTTGCACTATAGTAAAACTACACACTTGTTCCTCAGAGTTGGTGCCTGCGTGTCTTGTGCTGACCCTCGTCCCCTGGCAAAACACAAAGTCATATATCTCTAAGTCTCCATGTGTTATATTCCAGAATGTACATGTATTACCAGCAAGCCCAACTGGGTGAGCATGTTACTCTGTAAAGTTGGTAGAGACAATGACTTCAAAGCCAAATCCTACTTCAGTCTTCAAAATGACAACCTGCAAGCATGAATGCTGCCTGCATCTCAACACACTCCTCTCAGCATGGATAAATCCAGCTACAACATAATAAACACCTCACTTTGTGCAAGCTATTAGACAGTTTCTCAATAAAATGTTTCATGCCACTTTTCCCAGATCACCCAAGGCTCCTGACTTTCCTTCATGGCCTCTTTTAGATTTTAAGATTCTTCTGATTTCAAGCTTGGGAATCAGAAGTTTCACTCATACCTAGCCTATAAAAAAATAAGACTCGGTGTTACAATTTTCCAGGTGTTATGTTCCAGGTGAATCTTGAAAATAAGATTCAAAGATAGCTCTATCTTTCTTCACTCTACCTCCTCTGCTCTCACAGGACAACAATAAAAAAAGAAAACTGGAAAACAAGGCTGCATACGAAATCAGCAAAAAACATCAACAGCAGTGTTAAGGCAATACTTACAGTGATGCACGAATCTTAGGTGAGACAACAGGCTTTTGCATCCAAGGTAGAGATTTCAGACTGCTACTGTTACATCGGATATTTCCTGAAAAATGATCAGAGAATGTTATATTCAAAACCACCGTATGCCAATTGTGTGGTATAATGAATTTATCTTTTATTGGAGCAAAAAGCAAAGCAGCGCGCTGCGCGGCCTGGAGTCTCCGCTCCACAACAGCACGTGCCCCCCCCCCCGGAGTTTTAGTCCATGCTTTATACATTCAGCAACTTCCTCCTTTTCGTGGCCCACTCTCGCTTCCTCAGTTTCTTGTCGAGTCAGCACTTCTCCGCCCTTGTTGCTATGAGAGCCTTCTTCTTCTCCAGGAGGTCTTATCTCTTGCGCTTGCGTTTTCTACTTTAACTACATAGCTCTAGGTTTTACTCCCTCATAGGGATACTTCAAGGCTGTAGTTATCACACAAGGCATAGCTCTAGGTTTTACACAACTACTGCTAACAAAGCAACTCTTATTATGTGTCAATAACAACTAAGCTCTGGCAAAACATCGCCAAACTGTTGCAACTGTTACAAATTATCAACTAAGCATAGCTGCAAGGCCTTGCTCAACTTCCTCTAACAAAGCAGTCCTTATTATATTACAAATTGCAAGAACTATAATCACAAGCTAAAAGATTTATATTTGATTAACAAATTAGTCCCTCTTGTCCTTTAACTATTACATTTTCATAAACAAAATTATCTATTACTATATATGTCCTTCACAGAGAATAAAACAATCATGTCCTTGAATTAGATAACTTTTGAAGAAATTTAAGACATTTACATTTTCCAGAAACATGACTCATGGAGGCAAACAAGACCAAGATGACAACCAGTAGTAACTGTAAAATCTTTGCCAGAGGAGGAACTTTGACTACAAGCAACACACAGCTTCATCAAGAGTAAAATCCAATTATTGTCACTATCAAGACAATATCAAGCTGCTACCTTCTCACCTTGACCACAAGCCTCAGAAATCATCAGCCATGACAACACAATGAACTGTCAATTTTTGATTGACAGCACATAAAAAGGAATGAAGACACCCCCACTGAATGTAGAAGTAAGGCCACATCTCTTTAACAAATCTACCTGACTAAATGCCTACCCCTAGACTTCTCCATCAGATAGTCTTAGGCACGTCTCTGGCCTGTGTCTTATTTAATGTCCCTAAATCTCTCTGTGGAGACACCAGACAAAGATTTGAGGGGAATTTGGGCCACCTATATAAAGACCAGCAAGTCCAACTGTTATGGGTGTTCACTCCAGGGAAGAAGGAATAATACACCTGTTCAAATCTGCTTAGGTATGGAGAGGTGAAGTTTCCCTTGATCCTGTGGAAACTAATTAAGTTTGAATATATCTGAAAGCGAGATTAAGACATAAATGAGGCCAGATGTTGGATTCCAAAATGATAAGTCAACTTTATTTTCTAAATCAAAAGAATAGGAGAAGAAGGAAAGAAGAAAAACACAAAAGTAGGAAAAGCCAAGAGAAATTACTAGAAGCACAGAAGAGGGGTTACCATTACCATGGGCTCAGCATGGGAACGCCCATGGGCTGGTTTCCCAATATATACCTCATCTGGGAGGGTAAGTCCTTGCCATGTAGCATTTCTTTGACTGCATTGGCCACCTTTTATTTAAGGCACCTTGTTTGTAACAATTGTTTTATTAAAGCTTCAGTTGTCTTGACAAAAATACCTGATTTTTAGCTGTTTCAATTAAAACAACTCCTTTTTGATTACAGCAACCTCCTCCAGCAGGTTTTCAACTAAAGCAACTTGCCTCCTCTAGCTTGCTTCTTGCAGTTTTTAAAGTAGCTAGCCTTTTTGCAGTCTTGCAATTAAAGCAGGTCAGCTTTTGCAGTTTTTCAGTAAAGGCTTTTTGGTTTCATGCCTGAGGCAATGACAAAACACTTTTTACCTTTTATCAGTCCTTTACATCACCATAAAAAAAAAGAACAACTTTTCCATATAGGTTTGCCTTCCCTCTTCCTGTGGGATGAAGTTGTATAAAGTTTCAATTACACTGTATAATTTTTTAGATATAAACCTTTGACTAAGTCTGGGGCTAGAACTAGATCCAGCCACACCCAAACTACTCTCTGAAAAGGAATTTAGAAAGGAAGAGGGCCTTTTCTGCACCCTGTGACTCAACAGGAGGATCAACCTCATAAACGTTGTCAAAAGCTTCCGCTCTGCCCATGACAGCTACCAAGGCATAAATTCTGCCTCCTCTCTACCTCATACTACAGTCTCAAGAGCTGCCAAAGTAATCAATGCCAATTACCTTTCCTCTTACCTATGCATACCTGGTTTGGACATTAAAGACATTCTTCCAATGACCCTCCCACTAGGACTACCACGCTCACCGTGCTTGTGCTTGGAATGGCTTTCCTTACACCTCTACTCATTTACCTCAAGGCTATGGCTACAGTCCCACTGCTGATGCTAAGATAGAATGAGCAATATTAGCTGAAGTTTCTCCCACTCCTGTCTATTACCACAGTATATTCATTTCCGAGCAGATACAGATGGGAATCCTGCACAAGATATGATCCCAAATTTCAGCCCTCAAAGAACATCAGGAACTTTATATTCTTCCTGGTGAATGCCAGGGTCCTGCCCAGAAAGTAAGGCATTTGGGTTATTTTTAAAGAGTCTTCTTGCATGCCAGTACCAATGTTATTTCTGAAAGCATCTGGCAGTCTGTTTCCTTTACCCAACCTACTCCCTCCTCCAAATGCAAATATCAAGGCTCCTAGGCTCTTTAATTGTCATGACAAGGCCTGGGTTTTAGTTAGATGGTCATCCTCTCTACTCCTTGCTGTGCACACATTCCACCTGGGATTGGAATATCCAATTTTCCAATATCCAATATTCCACCAACACATCCAACCCTTCTCCTAAAAGTATTTAACAATATCAGTACTTGGGATCCCTCACTCCTACTCGTGGCAGAGGCAAGAGGGTCCAGCAGAGTGAAAGCTGCTTTGTGGTAACCGTTCCAGGAAACACCTCACAAGGATTCTACCCCATTTGGGGAGGGAGTGGGGACAATTTCTTTTGGCAGCAAAGGGTGGCAAGACTAATTTATTACAGAAGCCTCTCCCTGCAATGCCCCACAGAAGGATGTGTGGTTTACAGAAGTTGATATATGGAAATAAGGCATAGTTCTAGCTTAAACTTTAAAGTAGCTATAGCGACAACATTTAACTTAGAGGTCAAGCTAACACAAGAAGGTTCACCTGTTTAAGTTGCTAACCAAAGGATGGGAAACCACCAGCTAGTGCTAAAAATACATTATAAGGTGTCACAGGACAGTGCACAAAGGAAACCATCATTTGTGAAACCAGATAGGACTGGTTGCACTTGGGAGAGGTGAAAAGGACACGGAGAGGAAGACATACGGCCTTCAGCCTCACAACCACCCTGTACGACCACCAGAGGCAGACTGGCGCATAAGTGGCCAATAGAAATGGAAATACCTGGACTTATTTGGGTGTGGGTGGGAACAGGTTGGAAGGTGAAGATGTAACGCTCATTTATGTAAATTTCCCTGGCAATTCCCCTACAAAGCTATCTGTGTATAGCTGGTCGACGGAGCGCATCTTTGGAGGCATTAACCCCCACGCTCCCAGCGCTGAATAAACATACCTCTCTTCTACCTTATGGTATTGAGGTTTTATTCCGTAGATCAAAGCCTCCACAACCCATTGCCATAATGCCTGGTTTGGACATGCCACTGCTGCTCACACTGCAGATGACCAAGCTGTTACACCCCACTGCCCACGACAGTGCCCAGGTGGCTGAACTCTTGGCCCTTTACGTAGTCACCCACTCCTCTGATGAACAGGTATACATCAACTCCTGGGCTGTTTTTGCAGGGTGCACCACTGGAAGCACAATGCTTCACATTCATATTGGGAAAATTTGCGGCTGAATTCTTTGTGAAGAAACACAGACTATGCCCAATCATGTACTTCAGCTGTCAGCCAGATTCACTCCTATTCTTCTTGTCCTGTGGCCAAGGCCATACAGCATGCCAAAGTAGATGTCACTGCTGGGATCAGAGTGGTGGCAAACATTTACACCTATAAATTAAGTCAACTGCAGCCCAAGAGCAGCAGATGAAAGTGAGGAAACTTTCACCCAAACCTTTAACTTACACAGTGACTACCCCACTGCAAAATCTTTACTTTCCCTTACTGGTATCATTACTTAAGTAGGGACTAGGACAGTAGTTGACCAAAACCACTACGCTTTTATGGAAACATCCAGAACACAGTGATTGCACGTTATTACTAAATTTTTTGGGATAACCCAAGCGAACATTTTCTCAGCTCTGAGCTGCCTTCAAGGAGCCAAGGGCATGAGCTGCAGTATCTGGAATCTTAACAGAAGGTGACATAGAATCCCACCTGCTGAAACTCCTGAAAGTTGCCCAGAATAATGCCACTGACACCGAATGACACCTGCATGCCTGGCAGCTCTTGGGAAACTTTATATGTAATGCAAACACAAGCTTAGCTGTTGCTTTTGTGTTCACCTAGATTGGAAATGCTACTACTGAGCAAATCTCCTCTGTCTTATCTCTGGCTTTACACCAAGACAGATCTGTGATCCATCCCACAGATTATGAATAAAGGTCTGGCACCAAAATTAAGAAGATTAGGAAGATAATATTGAAGTTTGCATCCCTGATATCAGATGGGGCTCATGCGTGACACGAATTCTCTTGGGAGAGTCTGACATTTTTCAGTACTCTTTGACCAACAAGCTGAGACAGTACTTATCTATGTCAGCAACAGCTGTATGTTTGTGATCTTGAATGGTCACCAACAGCAACCGGAGCTTGGATTTTGATGTTACGTTCAAATGCAGTTATGTTAGTCTTGGCTGTATTGTGTTTATTGCCTATAATCATTCTGTATATCAAACTTGGGTGAATAATGAAACAACTTACATTAATCCAACATCTAAAACATGCAATCAACTGATTGTGTATGTGCTGTGGTATATAATTAGCATTAATTATAATGCTTAAGATAAGCAACTCATGAAATAACTGTACCCTTAAACACTCATGTGCAATATGCCACATATTTATGACAGAGGCAAGAGGTAACTGTACTACTGGTCTGATTAAGTGGATTTACTGTAGTCCTAGGGTGGAGTGTGATGGATGCACTCAATTCCTTGATCAAATTATTGATAGTTTGGCCCAGGTTCCCAAGGAAGTAAAAGGCCTAGGCCATGACCAGGTCAAGAACTCATCCCTCATCTAGTTCCAACCTGTTCTTTGAAAAACCTCACAGGAACAGGGTGACAAGGTAGAGAGCTTTGATGCATATGAGCTGGGAAACCGGAACCCAGCCAAGGTAGTAACACATGAATAGCAGGCAGCTCTTCCAAGAATAACTAGTAAGGAACAAATGAACTTGTGGGTACAAGGAATTTCATGCCTACCTTTTCCATCCCATGTAATTTGACTATGAGCCAACCACTTCATTCCACAAATATGACAGCCCAAGTGAGCCATTTCTGATCTTGTCCTCCTAAGCAGACAGCTTAGGTAGTAATGTCCCCTTGACTTAGGACTCCTCTAGTTACTCTTTGAGGCTGAAAGAATCTTTACCAACTGCAGATCTTTGGCAAGTGACTGATATCGGGCATAACCTTGTACCATAAGGTATTAAGATCATGTATTGATACTGCTGGATTATTACTATTTTTGTATCTGTACAGTAAGACTAAACCTTGCCATGACACCTTCTTAAGGTTTTACAACATCTTATTTCAATAAAACCACTTTTCCTGCTACCTTTGGCAGTGGTCCTTTAAGTGGTAAAAATCTCCTCTGCAACAAGTATAACTGAGGCACTCACAAATTAAAAGCTCCCTTTAATTGGATCAAAACTAAAAACCCAATACATATGTATTTCAATGCCAGCCCGATCACATTTGTTTCCTACCTCTCCAGAGAACATGGACTCCAGCAAACATAAGATTCCAAGAACTGAAAGGACAGAAGTTTAGCAGCAGGCCAGCAAAACTTGGTTCCCCCATTTCTGCTTTTGGACTTGTAGCAGCCAGTCTCATTTAACCTGAAGCATTTAAAATTAATTCAGTATGCTTGACTTACGGTGTCATAATAAGATGGCCTGAATCAACTAAAGGTGCCTAAAGGAAACAGTACATACACACCAAGAATTCTCATTTTCCCCTGTTCATAAACGTGTTTTAGATGTCACAGCAGCAGCAGCACACAGGGGTTTTCTTGCCACAAGAATTCTTAGCAGTTAAGTAGGAGATAATTTGTTGCAAATTACCTAAATCTCAGATTGACAGTCAATCACAGAATAGGTACAGTAACATTAAGCATATAAAGAGTAGTCACTTCCTCTTTGCAGATTCCCATCCTACTATTTCCAACAGTGTATTTCCCACTTTGGCCTATTGACTTCTGATGAATCCTGATGGGATTCATCCCAGAATCCTCAAAGAGCCACCTGATGTCATTGCAAAGGCTCTCTTAATGATTTTTGAGCAGTCTGAGGAATCCAGAGAGGTCCCAGATGACTAGAAGCTGGCAAATGTTGTCCCGATTTCCAAGGCCAAGAAGGAAAATCCTGGAAACTACAGGTCTGTCAGTCTCACTTTAGCACCCCCGTAAAATCATGGAAAACACTATTCAGAGAGGTATTGAAAAACACCTGGAGGACAAGAGTCATCGGCCACAGCCAGAACAGGTTCATGAGAGGAAAGTGAATTAGGGAAACTATGCTTCTATCTCAGATGGCTTAGGAGTTTAGTGGTCTCTGACCTTTGTAATGAGCTGTATCCTAATCAACTAAGGAATTTATGTTTACCTGGACTTTACAATTTTAGCTGTTTTTCTGTTAAACCTGTATGAAGATATAAAACTTGAGGTAATTGAAAATTGCTGAGTCACGCACCTGGAAGAAACTAACTCAAAAGGACTGCACACTCCAGAAAGCACAGTCAATAGAAATTGTTTTGCTAAGAAGTAAATTCATTAAAGAACTGTTCAAGTACAGTAGAGGCTTAGATTATCTTCAACTAGTGATGGATGTGTCTTAGTAGCAGTCAGAACAATCAGATAGGAGGCTAGAGGTCAGCAAAATTAATCACACTTGCTGGGGAATTTGTAAACAGGACCAGGTCACTTAAAGGATGCAAGGAAGACAGTGATGAGGAAGTCAAGAAGTCCTCTTTCGAGCCCTCCTCCTCACATTTCTGCCAGGAAAAAGGACACTAGATGGCAGTCTTGCTCCATGAAGAAACAGCAAGGTGAAACCAGAGAATGGTTCTGTTATGTAATGGAGCAGGTGGATCTTCGGGAGGCACCTTTGGATGTTACAATCTATTCAAACCTTAAAAACTGTATTAGAGTGGTCATGTATAGCTAATTATTCCCCATGGCCCCCAGCATGCTGCATTAAAGGAATATTCGATCCAAATGGCACTTTGTTGTTGATTTGATTATTTTGTTTCAAAAGCCCTGCTTATTGAACCTGATGGGCCATAATTGACTCAACTGATATGCTGTAACAGGTTAGAAGGTGTCAAATAATCCGCAAATGTCCTGTGACCCAATATTCCATTAGCCAGTGTAAAAATTCCCACACCAGGGGAATTACTGGGGCATTTTCACCTAGCCTGAGCATAATATGGACTCCGTGTTTTCGTGGGCTTCCCTTGATGGATCCAGACTCCAACCCTCACATTGACAAGTCTGGAACTGTCACTACCTAGAAGACCAAAACAAGAAAACCAACAGGATGCCATCAGAAACCACAGAGGGCTGATATTTTTCTGATATTCTCTCACTCTCTTGCTCTCCCCCTGCCTCTCCTTTTTCCCCATTTCTTCCTATCTCTATCTACCTCTCATTTACTGTTAAATAAAAATCCATGACTTCAGCGTATGGTCTCATTTGCACCTTAATTTGGGCAGAGGCAACTCTCTAACAGTTTCAATAACTGGATCATAACACTCATCAGATGGGATGAATACCCTTAGGCCTACATGTGAATGTCCTACGAGCATGTGACTGTCCCAATACCTTCCAGGGATGGGGGGAAGGAAAGTTTTACAACTGAGGCACTTGTGTAAGGAAGGATATTGGCAATGATAAAAACCATCATCCCACCTAGCAGGAGCTGCTTCTTATCAGCCTCCTCCATTATCTGGCTCAAAACCTAAACAATGGTTGGTTTGTCAGGGTCATTCTCTGTTGATGGGTGCTCGCCAGCTCTGCACCTGGGCTGTTCTTATGCAGATCACACACCCAAAACCTCTCCTCCCCTTCAGCTGTGGGGTGCAAACCTGGCCTCAGCAGAGCACCCTGCTGCTTTTGCAAATGGCCAGTTGTTTGAGTCATTAACAATTAACATTTCAGTCTCTCACGACCAGTGACAGGAAACAGCATGAGGCTGAGATTGGGGATGTTTAGGTTGGATATCAGGAAAAGGTTTTTCACCCAGAGGGTGGCTGAGCACTGGAACAGGTTTCCTGAGGAGGTGGTCAAAGCACCAAGCCTTCTTGGGGTGTCCTGTGCATGGCTAAGAATTGAACTCAATGATCCCAATGGGGATCCCTTCCAACTCAGCATATTCTATGATTCCATGACTTTGCTGTCCTAATACTTTCTGCTGCTATAAATGAGTGTTACAAAAACATTTATGGGAAGGGCCTGTTTTACTCCTATAACCTTGATGCTGTATCAGGTTCTCCTTCACAGCCTTCCTTTCTGTTTTTAGCAGTCTCCTCCAAGGACCAGGACTTTTAATGTGTCTTTATTCAGTATTATCGAACAATATTTTTCAGTCAGTTTGTTAGCAGGTTTTTTTGTTTGGAGATTTATTTTTTTTTTTAAGTGAACACATTTCATTCCCAAAGTCCTCAAGGCCCAAATCTAGCACAGCGAGAAGAGTAATCGGAACAAACAGGACCTTTTCTAAAAAGACAAAGAAACGGCACAGAGACTTTTCAGTTCAAGAAACAGCCATTAAAACAAAACCCAACAGAATCTTCCTCATCAAATTTGCATTAGCAGAGTTTCACTGCTTTGTGAGGAATTGCGCGATGATTAGTGTTAATAAAAAATAGGAAATGGAGTATAATTCAAACTCTCAAATATGAAATAGAAATGTACTGCTAAGTATGTTTATATAGTTTGCTTTTGATGAACATATAACATTATGGCCAAATAAGACTTGAGAATATATTGCTTATATGTGCATGCATAGAGAAAAATCAACCAGAGGACAAGAAAGGGAGAACTCGAACTTTTCATCCCTTGACTCCCAGAGACCCCCAATAAGAGCCTGCGTTGACATCATGACTGGGAAACGAAACTGGCTAAACTTATAACAGTCTTATAAAGTTAATATTTATAAGGATTGAAAAGGGGTGATCAAAATATAAAGCGATGACACAAGATTGTAGCCTTAGTTGTTTACTAAAACTAACTTTTAGATAGAATAAGGCCTTGCTTGCTTTTACCAACTTACAGACAGGATATAGTTGATTCTATAATGAAATCTCTAGCAGGAACAGAAAACCTGGAGTTTTGATAATGAGCTTTGAAGTTTAAGAAAAGGGACCTTGAAAGTTGATAAGAAGAAGGTCTCAGAGATGCCACCAGTTTTGAGTTAATTGGACCATGCCAGCTCAGCAATTAGTCATAAAGTTGAAAAGTTCAAACCTGAGGAAGCCTTCTTACTTCATCGGAAGACCCCCAAAGACCCCCAAAAGAAGACCCCAAGGGAAGTTCCAGGGTGGAGCTATAGGAGTGCCATATGTTAATGATTTCCCCTCCTACTTTCTAGAATTTTCTGACACAGCTAATGCATGTGTAACACAACTAATGTATATGTAACACAGTTAATACATATGTAATGTTATCCTGCATAAAAGGAGCTGAACAAAGACAACAGGTGTGCGAATTGGTGGGGCTTAGGCTCCCATCACACCCAGTGCTGGTTTGCTCAGTCTTTATTAAATAAATAGCCTTGCTGCTAAGAATTCTTGATTATGAACTTCATTTATAACAGCTTGTTAAAGCAAACACCTCCAGCAGCTCTGTGACCTGCTGGTTCCTCCTGCCCTGAGGCTGGAGCCCAGCCTGGAGACCCAGGTGTCTCCATCGCAGACTCATTGCTGCTGCTTTCCTGTTTGAAGGTTCAGCAAGCAGTAAGGCTAAGCACACAGCCCAGAGACAGCCACAGGACACTAACACAGCCACAAATAAGGTGCTGCCTTCAACAGCACTCACATACGTGATTCACATAAAACAGAGGTATAGACAAACCCCTTTTCCTCCTCTTTGGCTGGTCAGGCTTGAATGTCTCTGAAACCCACATATCCCCAGCCTCTACAATCACACACATGCTGATCAAACCCTCAAGTACCAATACAGCCCCCCTGCTCACCCACTATTCCTACATGGATCCTACTCTTATCCACTTTGAAGGAGCTCCTGCTTGCTGGCTTTTCCAGCTTGATGCTCAGCTAGAAAACAGACACACAACTCAAACACTTGTTTCATAAGCACTCCACGCTCCCAGATCCCTCTAAACACCAGTACGGAGCCTCTGCCCATCCAATATCTGTGCCTGGACTGAGAAAGAGCTGGCACTCAAAAGCTGTGGGACCTGTGGAGAGCTACAGTCCTTCCAACTACTGACAGAAACATCCTTTCACTCCAGTTGCTGGTACCACAAGATGCTCTAATAACAGATACCCTTACACTCAACACCCTCCCCAATTTTACAACTGGAAACAGGGTCCTGGAAATGATGTTCCGTCACTGCCAACACAGGTCATTGTCTTAACTCATGGCTTGCTATTTCTTCTGCTGTTTTCTCACTGCCACTGACAGAATTAAAGTTTTGGGCAAAGTTTGTCACGTACACCCTCCCAGTGAGTCACAAGCAGCAGAAAAGACATCCTTGCTTTCTAAACTCCTTCTCAGAGAGCGATTCAAAGGAATCACCTACACAGTATACACTGTAAAGCACATCTTTATTGGCACCAGGAGCACGTAGGGGTTCACACCTCTGTACGTGTCCGGCGAGTGACAATTTTCATGGGGTTTTTACATCCTTGAACAAACAACTTACAAAGTTTTCTCTTAAAAAGTACATTCATACAGAGTCAGTGCAGAGCACAGTTTGTGGTTTCCTTATCTAACTGTACATCTGGTTACCTATTCCTATACTTATACATTACATAGTTGATATCATCCCACATATCTTTTAAGGCCAATACATGACCATTCTTCTATGATTACTGCTTGTTCCGTGCCAAGCTCTTCTCTGGAGCTCATATCGTACCCTGTCAGTAGGGCAGGTCCCTATTTGCAAGCCGTTACAAGCTAAACTAGTGGTTATTTTTTGCAGTCATACCAATGCAAAGTGCAGTTAAGTACTGTAGGCCCTAAGCCTCAAATCCTTGTTTCAAAAGGAGTCTAGGTGCAGTTGGATCCAGTTTTAGTCTCAGGCTTGGATAACAGTTTATGTCTAAATGATTATACGAGGTATAATTGATTCTTTACACAACTTTGTCCTGCAGGATAAAGGATGACAAGCAAAATATATTTACAGTATTTATATTTATTTATACTTAAAATATTTATGTCAATTGATGATGACAATGATTAGACTAAAGGTCTTGAATGAGAATTATCTAAATTATCTACTGCAAAACATGGAATCATACAATAATTTAGGTTGGAAGAGAACTTCTAAGATCGACTCCAATCATTAACCCAGCACTGCCAAGTGCCATGTCCCTAATCAACACATACCTCTTTAAATATCTCCAGGGTTCATGACTCAACCCTTCCCTGAGCAGCCTGTTCCAATGGTTGACAACACCTTCAGTGAAGGAAGTTCTTATAATATCCAATCTAACTGGCCATTTCTCCCTGTCCTATCTCTTGTTACCTTAGGAAAAGAGACTGGACGCCCCCTGGCTGCAATCTCTTTCAAGTAGTTGTAGAGAGTAATAAGGTCCCTCCTGAACCTCCTTTACTCCAGGCTAAACCCCAGCTCCCTCAATCACTCCTCATCAGAATTGTGCTCCAAACCCTTCACCAGCTTTATTGTGCTCTTCTCTGGAGCGGCTGCAGCACCTCATTGTCTTTTCTGTAGTGAGGGACCCAAAACAAAGAGTATATTAAGTGTGGCCTCAGCAGTGCCGCATACAGGGAGATGATCACTGCCCTGGTCCTGCTGGCCACACTATTCCTGACACAAGCCAAGATACCATTGGCCATCTTGGCCACCTGGGCACACTGCTGGCTCACGTTCAGCTGGCTGTCAACCAGCACCCCAGGTCCTTTTCCACCAGGCAGCTTTCAAGCCCACATTGCTTGGGGTTGTTTTGACCAAAGTGCCAGACCCAGCTCTTCCCTTGCTGCACCCCATCCAGATCCCTCTGTAGAACCCTTCTACCCTCAAGTAGACCAACACTCCCATCGCACGTGGTGTCACCTGCAAACTTACTGAAGATGCATTTGATTCCCTCATGCATATTGTCAATAAAGATACTAAACAGGACTGGCCCCAGCACAGAGCCCTGGGGAACACCAGGTGACCAGCCATCAGCTGGGTGTAACTCCGTTCCCCCTGGGCCCAGCCATCAGCCAGTCTTTTATCCACTGAAGACTGCACCTGACCAAGCATGAGCAACCAGTTTCTCCAGGAGATGCCGTGGGAAAAGGTGTCAATGATTTTACTGAAGTCCATGTAGACAACATCCACAGCCTCTCCTTTATCTGCTAAGTGGGTCACTCCGTCATAGAAGGAGATCAAGTTGGTCAAGCAGGATCTGCCTTTCTGCTGGCTGGTCCTGATCCCCAGGTTGTCCTGTGTGTGCCATGTGATGTCACTCAAGATGATCTGCTCCATGACCTTCCTCAGTATAGAAAGCTATTGAAGTGTGCTACTTATTAAACCATTATTTTCAAAGCTAGCTTAATAATTATAAAGGACAGACTGATGTTGCTCACCCATACTTATGACCATGGGCAAATCTCTTTCTGTCAGCCCTGAGAATAACCTTAAGAAGCATCCTCACTTAAATGGAGAATCTCCACACACACTCCTAGAAGGGGTGTGCTAGAAGTCCCAGCCATAACAAACAGGGCTTGTGCTTTTGTAGGATAAAGTGATTGACTGTCAGTACTATGTTGTTAGGCTGGCCATGCTAGCTCAGCAGAATAATTCCTTTTAAATAAATAAATAACTCACTGGTTCCTCTATGAGGAAACATCTTTCAGGAAACTAGTTTCTTCACATCCTCCTATTTTGTGTTTAATTTTGAAGTGTTTCAGTCAGGCTGGTCTCAGCATTCTTCAACACCAAAAGCAGCATGACCACCCTTCCTTCATCACTGGCCATTTTTGCAAGTAGGGTGATGTTCAAGCTGTTTCACCCCCACTTAAACAGAACATTCTGCTGCACTTGCATGTTTCCAAGTTTAGTACTTATGTTAAAAATCTGAAATTATGTTTCAGTAAAGATGTTTGAGGCGGGACTACTGCTACAGACTTCTACTTATCACACTTCACAGCAACAACACTGAAGCATAGAGAAATGAGGGACTGCTTCCACCTCTGAATGTGCCTTAAAACTTGGAGGGAGCTTGGAAATTCTGCAGTTGAGAAATTAAAATTATGTAATTCAACTTTAAAATTTATTCAGAGACGGCACAAAAATTGAAAAAACAAAGAAAAAGCACTTCATGGCATTTGGCAACTGATCCACAGTCCCACAGCTGTAGAACTGCAGTCAGCAACAATGCCACAAGTGTCATGGGAACTGCGGTCAACAGGGCAAGAGGAAAGAGGTCATTCTTCTCACCATGAATGAGATAATACAGATAAACACCATGCCACATACCAACAACCAGAAGCACTAGATACAGAAAAATCTGAATTTGTCATAAACAGCACCTAAACTGAGATCAAAGAGATTATTCTGAAAGATGAAAGTGAATTTTCTGCAAGCACTACGGACTCCAGGCATTTGGAAGAGCCATGCTTCTCAAGGAATTTTAAAGTTTTAGTTCCCCATGATACCAAGCAACATATCAACACAAGCAAACGAGATGTCACTGCTCAAAACAAAATGAAATCTCCAAGGTTGTATTTGATTGCTTGATGGTATCAACGAGGCATTTATTGCTTACACTTCTCAGGGAAAAACTTATAGCTATTTGTTAAAAGTGCATATAAGCCTGAGAAAGTAATTTTTAACAGAAAAGCAAAGGATTTGCAGAGAAAAGGCATTAATAACGGAGACAGGATTCATCACACAAATTGACCAAATATTCTGTTCAGACATCTACAGATGAAAGTTTTTCTAATACTACCATCAGACTCTTTTATCCAGCAGTATCCTTGCCTCTATAGCATAGCTCATGTACATAATTGAAATACATACCTGTATACACCTCTAGCTCATGCTTTTCTAGTTTTGAGTACCACTATAATGGAAGAGGGTCAACTAACAATGAAGTAGAGTCAAAAGTTGCTTCTTCTTGGATGGAATGACCTTTTTCTTTTAGAAAATGCCTACAACCCTATGCTATAGCTGCAAATTTTCTACTTACCATCAACACTTCAAAGAAACAACGATGAAATTCAGAGAAATCATGAAACATACTTCAACCTCTGAAGGATTTTGAAGTTCTAAAGCACATTTAAAGAACCATCTTGCACCTCCAATAGTTATAGACATCCCCTTTTTACTGCTCCCTTATTATTCAACACCTAGTGACTGCTAATTGCAACCAACATACACAATACTGGCTGAAGTGTATTGAATTTCAGCCATGGAGATCTCTCACATACTACGAGAGCTCTTTGGCATATTTGCATTTTATGGAGATCATTTATACACAGGATGAAGGCATATTACTAGCTTCAAGACCACAGGAGTGTTTTTAAGGAGTATAGCCTCTCTGGTGAGTGACGAAGTATCCTGCATATGTAAGTTACATTATCAATTCTTCCATTAAATGAGCTTCCTTGCAATTCCTCTAAGTATAAAATCTCACAGCTTTTTTGCTCTACATTTCCACTGCCCATTGCAGATGCAAAACTGTTGAGAATTAAAACAGAAACACAAATGATAGTCAGAAACATCCTAGTAACATTCTAGCAATCAAACGTGAAAAAATAAGAATCCACTCCCTGTCAGCAAAGGGAAAGTACTAAAGTTCTGTGAAAAACTGTGGCTGTAACAGTTTTAAGTATAGCCTAGAAAAACTTATAGTAATAAACACAGGTTGAGAAGCTTACATTTTCCCCAACCCTACATTCTTCCTCATTTCTACAACTTCAGTTGCACCAACAAATTCTACTACTTACGATGCTTCAGGGTGAACCAGACAATAAAATAGCTTTCACAATTTCACTTTTTAAAAGAAAAAAAAAAAAATCACTTACTTCAGCAATCTTGTTGGTGTGTTTCTTCAGACAGATGTGGAGCACTCACTGGAAGAACAGGAGGTCCTCACTGGTCTTTGCTCCTAGAGGGGACAATAATCAATAAGCTGTGAGTGCTACTTTTTCCGAAGGAGCAATGACTCATACCAACAACACCACTGGAGAGTCTTCTATGGCCCTGATTACTAATAACACATCAGAAGATCTCCTGGCAGATTTTGAAGTCCAATTTGCTGTGAAGCAACAGTTTTCTTTTATTAGTGCCCTGAATCAGTTCATGAAGGCAAATATTAGCAATCACCTAATGCTAAAACCACAATGGACATTTTCACCATTTTTTCCTTGTCTTTTCTTTTTTCTTTCCTCTTCTTAAGAGTTACCAATAGGTTCTGGTTTTTCACAAGCCCTCACAGTTAGCAAACCATGAGCTGCTCTAGGAATTAAGACAGTTGAATCACACCTTCTAGGCCTCCTGCTCCCTCCTTTACTTTTTCTTTGCTGTCTTCAGTGACCCCTTTCAAATTAGGGGAAGGGAGTACTGCTCTCTGATGATTATTGTCTTCAACAAAGAGAAGAGAGACTCAGCATCAAACTAACAGGTTAATTATTGCATTGATTAGGACCAAGAAAGACCACAAACACTGTGACAAACTCTCACATCTCCAACCCACTACTAATGGCTGCAGAAAACAAAACTGAGCAGGTTCAGCACACGCAGGATTTAAGAAAACACTTCCCCTGCTTGCAGCCCACAGCCAGAAGCCAACAGAGCCAGGTGGTGGCTCAAAAGGTCATAGTAAGCAGCTGAAGTGGTCCGTGACAGGCAAAAGAACTGGCTGAGGAACACACCACCCTCACCTGGCCACATGCATATTGTGTCGACTTTCATTGACTCTATGAAAGGTGACTAAGCCAAAACAAAAGACACCTTTGATTATTTTTCATCAAACACACACACACAAAGAAAAAGGCAAACAAAATAACTGGGAAACACCATTTAGTGTAATTTTTAGAAACATATAAAAATATAAAATATCAAAATATTGTACTACTAATACTACTACTGTTGCCTGCAGAAAACATCTGAAGTTGATAATTTGTTGGCTTTTAAAAAGTGTTTGGAAGACAGCCTCCTGCAAATCAGAGTATTTTACTTATTTAGGACTATTTTTCTTGAGGATGATGAGGGACTAGTGAAAAAGCACCCATGCTTTAAGTGGAGAACAGAACCGAAATTACAAAATAAAAGTTCTTCTAAAAACCTGGCAGACCAGTGAACCAGAGAACAGTTTTAGCTTCTGTTTAGAAGGAAACTGAAACACCCCATAACAGACTGGTCACGAATAATGCTGTAATGTTTTCTTCTGCCAAACATCAGACAATACACTATTTCCTGAAAAAAAAAAAAATACTCTTTAAGGTTGAACTACAAGGAGGGCTTGATTCTTTAACACTGAAGTGCCTCCCAACTCACTGCAGTGAGCCACATGAAGACAGTGAACTAATGGTCCCTGGTAAACATCTTCAGAACTACCTCAGTGAGTTTGCCAAGACTCTGTGCTTTGAGACTCAGGGGAACTTTTATACTGACACAGCCATGGAGAGAGTACAGACACTTATATTAAAGTGATCACTAACCCAAGCCTGTTTTCTCTGCCAGGGATGTTTGTCTGAATGTTTTGGGAAGCTGGGTGGTTAGTTCATGGGAATTGGGTGGTAAGTTAGGAGTTTTTGCTGTTAGTAGCAAGTTACTCCCATCATTCTCATATGCGAGAGGAAGAAAATATTTACCAGAACTCGCAGGAGCTGGGTTTGTTTTCTTTTACTTTTAAGTCCTCCCAGGAGACTAGTTAGAAGTGGGGAAATGGCCAACCACAGAGCTCCTAGAAAGAGTTGAGTCAACCTCCTAACAACTTCTAGGAAAACAACCACCAGCATTCCTATGGGCTTCTGAAACACATCCAATGCTCCAGGGGAAAACCTATTCACATTCTAACTGATGCCTCTGTTTTTCACTGATGCCAAGAGCATATGAAGCATATCTCCCGAAGCACATGAAGAAAGTTGCTAAATATTGACGGGGTACTTGCATTTTTTTCTCACATTTCCATCTGCAGAGGCAGATGGAATACACAAGACAATTCTTTCAACTACACTACTCAGACAACCCAGAAGGCAGAAACACCAGACCTATACAGTTTTAAAACCACTTTTTTATTTTAATTTAACAACTCATTTTATCCATTCAACCACAATACAAGACTGCAAGTCCCTCTTAGACAAGGCGGAGCACCAGCTCCTTACCGCACACTTTGTGATGCCTACCGGAAAGGCTGAAGCAAAAAAAATAGGACTTCTATCGCAGAGCTTAAACACAAGGGACTGGTCTTCCCCACACTGCGACTCCACAACCTTGAATGCTTTTACTCGGTTTGGTTGTGGGTTTTGATTTGGTTTTTTTGGGTTTTGTTTTGGTTTTTTGGTCGGTTTGGGGGGTTTTTCTTCCCTCCCCCCTTTTTTTTTTAATATTACGTCTCAATAATATCTCCCTGGACTGCCATATCCTATGGAGGAACACAGTAAACAAACTTCTGCGTCCTTAAGGCGACCGGCGATGGGGGATGTTCCTGGAGCCTGTGGATCGCATTGTCCTTGCTCAGGCGCCCACAGGACGCCTATTAATCGACATCAATCGTTTCTGCGAGACCAGCGGGTCCTGCTATGAGACAAGCCGCAAGCTGCCANNNGGCACGGCCCCCGCTGCCCCTCGCCCCGCTCCTTCCGCTGTCCCCCTTCCCCTCCCTGCCCGCCGCAGCGCACGTCCTCACCGAACCCGGAGCCGGCGAGTCGCCTGCAGCCAGCGGCCGTGGGCCCCGGTGGAGGCGGAAGGAGACCCCGGCGCCGGGGGCGGGCGGCGGGGCGGGGGCTCCGCGGCGGGGGGGGGGNGGGCGGGCAGAGGGAGAGGCGGGGCTGGCGCTTCCCACCGCCCACCCGGCCCCGCTGAGGGTGAGGCACAAAGGCAGCGGGGGCAGGGCCGGGCACGGCACCTCCTGCGGCTGTAGGTACAGCTGACAGCGCTTTCGGTTTGACAGCTTGTACCGTGGGTACAGCTGACGGCTTTCGAAAGCCCGGTGCAGATCGGGCTTTCGGTTTCTCAGAGCTCTCCAGACTGAGCCCCTCCTCCCTGGCTCCTTTCCTGCCTCCCTTCCTGCCTTCTCAGGTCTCCGCAGGGATCCCGCTGCTCCCTGCTGCAGGCACTCGCGTTTTTTTTAAGAAAAATACGGTGGTTCTTTCACATCCTCCCACGAGTTGAGAGACCAACTGAGACTTCAGTTAGAAGAACTGGGGGCTGAACAAGGCCTTGTAGTAAAAACAAGGTAGATGGAAAAAAATATTTAAAAGAAAACATATGCAAGCAGGACAGTACTTCAAGATTGTTTCACAAAATTACCGGAAGGCTATGTAATAGACACAGCTATGATTCCTGTCAGTGAAAGAAACAAATAGATTATTGCAGCCTCAAAAAAGAATAAAACAAACTGATTGTAAAATTTAATTACATGCCCATAAAGAAATAAAACAGGCCGTTGCTAGGCCTCTAGGTCATAAGCCTCCCCTGCTCTCCTAAACATGAATTACGGTAGAATTTTGTTAGGTCATTAGTCTTCTGGCGCCTTTTGTCAGAGAATGCATGAAATATAGAGAAGCCATCACCCGTTATAGAGATAACAACTTAGCTTTAGCTGTGAAAAGAAACATATGTTGAATGCTTAGCATAGTACTGTGAAATGTATATGTATATGATGTAATGAATATGCATGAGATAGCTAAAATAAATGCCACATATATGCTGTATCTAAGTGTGTGGTGTTTGTGGAGCAAGACTCCTCCCATCACCCAGCATGCTGCTTGCTTTTACCATATAATAAACTCCTATTCAAAAACCTATCCTAACTCGAGACTCTGTTTCTCACAGCTATTATCTGCTTAAAAGGTCTAAGTTAAAGTTTTGAAGAGGTGACAACACTATACTGAATAGATCTTACCTAAATTTCGTATCCTGAGTAGCTGTCAGGGGCACAAAGCTCATTTTATAGCTGTATAGTAAGGGAAGGTAACTTTTATTAAGCTTTATAGATAAGCTGCAAACTTACACAGGCATCAGGAAGCATATCTCCAAGCCATCTGGTGTGACTTGTAGGATATGGCACAGGTAGCTGCTGAACCCTCTCTGTCTTACAAGTTTCTCTTCATTGCTGACAACAAACTGCCCTTAGACAGGCCTTATATATATAACCTCCTGGAGGCAAACAGTTGCTGCCTCCATATGAGTCTTACGAAAGTGTTCTGAGTCGTGTTCAGCTTTTGTTTTCCCTTTGTAGCTGCCTTTTGGATCCAAGCCAGTTGTCACCCAACCCTAAGGTGACAGGCGGGTTCTTTCCAGGATCCTCAGTAGAGTGAGACCTGGCCACAGGTCAATAGTTATAATTAGAGCTTTATTATTATATAAAGATTTTAGCAATCAGTGTAGCTTATTGTTACACAGGTTTTCTAGCAATTGGCATAGCTTTCCTGTTACATAACATTTCTGTTAACTAGATTGGGTCAGAATTTTAATAATCAGTGCAATCATCATAATTTAGAGCCTAACTTTTAAATGTACGTGAGCCACTCACTCAACCCTTAGAGAAAGAACAGTGGAGGCCGATACTCTATCTGACCTGGTTGTCACCAAACAGGACTAAAGAAACTTATCCAATACCAATTTGATGTGAATAAGCAGACACTTCTTTATTCAGTGCACTGAGAACATGGTGGATCACTCCTCCAAACATGTTCTTTTTAGCAACAAAATCCATTTACTTTTATATCTTCTTTTTTACATAAGCCCTTTCTTAAATTTAACCTTTACGTGATTGGTTCTATTAGTTATATATCTTTATTGTAAAAACAATCATTGGTCAATTCTACTTAGCTCTACTGATTGGAATCCTTGATACTCACATCAAGATGGAAAGGGCAAGGGGGTTTCCAAGCAGCATAAATGGTCCAGTAACATCTTGGTGAGATTTCTATGGATGCATACTTCAAATGCGACACTCCTAACCATCCCATACATTATGCCTCACAATTTCCTGCCTTTAAGTCACAACTGTTTCTTCTATGTGATCAAATCTCTATTATTTTATCAGACTCTTTGCACCATGGTGAAACAGGATGCCCAAGTGGTGGTGAAGCAACTCAGACTTTACCCTATTTGCAAAAGGTGATGGATGAAGAAGGGAGATCATATGGGCTTTGGTGTTGAATGCCAAGACCGGGCTGATTCAACAATCCCAAAGGTAAACATGCTGAAGAACAGTGATTCCTGGCAGAAACTGGCACAGGTAAGGAAGTAGCACACAAATTTCCTGATAAAGAAACCAACAAGTGAAACTACAGATAAGTTATCTAAAGCTGCTGAGCTGACACAGCTGGCCAAGAAACATATGAATGAGTCAATCACTTTATATTATAAAAACCCAGTTCCACTCTTTTTGTTTGTTTGGGTTTTGTGGGTTTGGTGTGGTTTTTTTGTTTTGTTTTTTGGGGTTTTTTTCCAGGTAGACAACAACTACAGCCTTTCCCTCATCCACTAAGTGGGTCGCCTTGTCATAGAATGAGACCAGGACCTGTCTTGCATAAACCCTGGCTAGGCCTGTGTAGAAGCCTGGACAACAAAGAGTTAATGCACTTCTATAGCCACCAATAATCACCACTGTGCAAGCTGGAAAAGGATGTGGCTGGAGAGAGGGGCTGTAGGAAGGCAGAGCAGCACCTTTCTGGGGCCCACTTCCCGGTTCTGGTGCACGGAGAACAACACAAAACACAGCACAAGTTCAGAGGTGAGGTCAAGAAGCAGGCATGAATTGTTGACCTAAGAATTGAGTCCATTGGTCCTCAAAGTCCCCCAAACCATTTCCAGAAAGGCCTGGAAGAACAGACTGCAGATGCTAACTCATTTATAGGAAAAATGAGAAACCAAATCCCAGGGCAGGGAAAACTACCCATAAAAAGGTAGCCCCCAAAGCTCAGGTGGCACCCCCAGAACCCTGGACACTCTGTCAGCTAGCTCAGCACCAGATCCAGAACTGATGATCACCTTTCCTCTCCTATTTGTGCTCTCTCTGTCTCTCTCTCTCTTCCCCCCACCTTTTCCCTGTTTTCTTTCATTCTCTATTTCTCTTACTACTAGAAGATAAGGGCAAAACCTTATCTTTCCATGAACCAATTTCCGTGCCAAGCATATAATTTACTAATAAAACTTTGTGAGCTTTTTTGGACCCTCTGACATTTATTGTTCCTTTCCAACCATGGGCACCTACAAGTCTTTCTCTTAGGAATGGGACATGACAGCCTGATCCCTTGGTTGTCCTGTGTGGGTCATATTGAAGCCACTCAAAAGGAAGCAGTCTTCGAGAAATAAGGGATTAAAACACAAAAATGCAAAGCACTACAGGAAAGCTTAGCATTAGGAAACCACGAAGGTAATAAATTGTCTGAGGGAACAGAACATGTTGACAGAGAAGGACACTGAAACCATAAAATAATACAAAACAAAGATATGGTAGCATCAGCAGTTTTAGGATGGACCAAGGTCACCAAGACCCTGCCAACAACACGAGGAAACTACCCAAATTAGGAAAGATTCAAGAAGAGTTCAAGAGTTTAACCCGAGGAAGACTCCATAAAGACCCTGCCCAGATGAAGGCTTACCGGAACTCCCCTCTCCAAACCTCCCCAAAAGAAGACCCCACCCAGACTCCGCCTATATATGCATATTAAAAATAGATGTTGCAATGTAATGAATATGCATGTATAATGATGTAATCCATACTCAGAAATTGTATAAAAGAGTTGCACTAATTGTTAACGACGGAGCTCTTTGTCCAGGGCGACCTGGAGAGCTCCCCAACGCATTGCTAATAAAATACCTCCTGCTTTGAGAATGAAACTTTGTCTCTAAGCAGTCTTTTATGCTTCTTTGGGGCAAATTCGGAATCAATATGATGGCACTCGAGATGCTCTGCTCCATAACCTTCCCTGGCACTGATGTCAGGCTGAGTCCTCCTTCTGACCTTTCATTTAGGTGGGCATGACATTTGCTAACTTAGTAATTAATCTAAAGGATATAGGGAAGTACAAGGGGCCACAGAAACCTGGGGAAGGGAGGAAGAAATAAAGGATTGAAAGGCTACTCAGAGACTGAGGTAGCACCAGCAACAGAGAAACAGTATTGATATTCCCACCCTCTCATTCTTCTGGAAAAAATGTCCAGCACACAGCTAGACAAGTCCATAATACATTGCATGAACAATTGGCTGTCCAGTTGGGCTCAGAGTTGCAGTAAGTGGGGTTACATCAGGCTGGCAACCAGTCACCAGTAAGGTCCCACAGGGGTCAGTTTTAGGGCCAGTGCTCTTCAATGGTTTTAAAAACAATCTGGACACACAAGTCAAATGTACATGGTACTAAATTAGGGGGAGCTGTGGACTCCCTCAAGGGGAAAGATATCCTAGAGAGAGATCTAGATTGACTGGAGAGCTTTGGAAATCATCAACTGTATGAAATGTAAGAAAAGGAAATGTTGGATTCACCAGCTGGGACAGGGTAATCCTGGTTA
Source organism: Pachyramphus minor (assembly GCA_013397135.1). Taxonomy (NCBI): domain Eukaryota; kingdom Metazoa; phylum Chordata; class Aves; order Passeriformes; family Tyrannidae; genus Pachyramphus; species Pachyramphus minor. The sequence goes on from VYXB01005994.1 coordinate 280,113, forward strand.
TATGTGCAAACTGGGGGACTGTAAAGAGCTAAAGAGCACAGTTGCCTGTCTGAAACATTGTTAAGGCCAGAGAAGGAACTTGCCCTAAGATAAGATATGCAATAGCCATGGGTCTCACTTAAGACTGCTGTTTATAGGGTTACAAAATGCTTGGCTTCAGTCATCTGTCAATCTCCAGGACGATTCAGGCAAATAATGTTCCAAGGATGGCTGACTATCTCTTGCCCTTTGTTAGCCAACAGAAGCTCCTGCTGTGGACAGTGCCTTCCTGCCTTAGTCATGCATGACATGAGGTCCAGAAAAGCTTCATTGCTTAAGTCATTACTCAAGGCTTAGTCCTAATGAGAATTCCTGAGCATGTAGAGCAGCCTGAGGAGGGGAGAAAACATACCACCACAGGCAGCAGTAGAGGGAGAGGTGCTGATCTCCTCTCTGTGGTGACCACAATAGGAAATGTAACGAACCAGTGCTAAGGGAGGTTCAGATTGGACATTAGAAAAAAGTTCTTCACTGAGAGGATGGCTAGTCAATGGAATAAACTCCACAGGGAAGTGGTCATGGCACCAAGCCTGTCAGAGTTCAAGGAGCGTCTGAACAACAATCTTTGTTATGTGGTTTGCTTTTAGAAAGTCCTGTGAGAAGCAGGTAGTTGGACTTGGTGATCCTTACGGGTCCCTTCTAATTTGAGGTATTCTATGATTCTGTGATCTGAAAATCATTTGCTACAGAGTTGAATATCCTTCTGAACATGACAAATGGGTTTCATGGACCCAACACGTGTAATACAAGTGAGAAATTAAAACCTGTTTCTTTATTAAGACAAACTCAATATCATGATGCATTTCTAATTACCCTTGCACACAGTGAAACAGAGTAAGGTTTTAAAGGATTAACTAGGAGAGAGTTAGTACCATGCCCTGGGAGACGCTCTGTTTATGTTGAGCTATGATAGAGATGACTTGTTCTATTCTGCTGACTGCACTAAAGTAAGAGAGTAGAACTGTATGACTGGACTAAAATAAGAGATATTGGAAATGTACTTGCTAGATATGTACTAGCTACTTAAGTGCTAGATTTAAACAATCTAGCAGTCATAAATAAAGATAAGGTGGGCACCTGAAGGAGATAAGAAGGCCATGAGTCAGGAGGTTTTGCAAGCTCTAGAAACTAGGTCACTGAACAAAGAAAGTTGAAAAGTTCAAGTGAGGAAGAAGAGTGAGAGACCCCAAAAGTGAGACTAAAGTCCCGAACGACCACACAAAAGTCTTGTCAAAAGACAAGCCTAAACCCTGCCTATTATGAATATGATGATTAGATGTCAAAATCAAATCAGTATGTATGTAAAGATGTTGTAACCTCTCATGAAAGCTGTATAAATTAGCTGACTTTTCACTGAGAACTTCAGAGCTAGTGTGTCCAATGCGAACTGGTTAGTTCCCCAATGTTGCACGAAATAAATACCTTTGCTGCTTAAAGACAAAATTCATCTCTGAGCAGTTATTCTGTGCCGTTTTTGCATCACACTCACAGGCATGTCCCACCTTCCCATTACAGCAGAGAAATCAGGAGTCTGTTGCAGCAGACCGGCTTCAGGTGCTTATCCTGTAATGGTTTTCTTGTTGCCCAAGGCTTTTTGGTTTCTTTGCCTCAGTGCTTAATCTTTTGGGGATCCTTAACCTTTGCCTTCTCCAGATTACAAGTTGTCAGAGCATGCCTCCCAGCCTAGTGCTGTTTGTGTGGCATCCCTGTCCCTTCCTCTGCTGCAAGGAGGCCTCTCCTTAGTCAAGATCTGAGTATACTGGTGCAACCAGGAGCTATCTACAATGAGATGTGACCAGCAGGACAATGCAATTCATGTCTTTGGGTGGAATGATCTGTCCCTCCTCGGGCTGAATTTTCTCACCTTTTGTAAGCACAATTTATCTTGTCAGATAACTTCTACCATAGAAGTTGCATAATGAAGAAAAGAACTTTGGGTTTCTTATCCTGTAAGATTCACCCAAATAAAGCAATCCAAGATTACATCACCCAAGTAAATATGCATTTGGTAAGCAGAGAGTATGTATTAGATAGGTGGGTTTATGTGAAATTTACTATATGAAAGAGGTAACTTTTTGCCCGTGGTATGCTTGAATTATGGAAACCTCCACCTTACACCCTGCAAAGAGCAAACAATGTCTCTTTTCTAAACTACACTCTGTGCCTGTGTTTAGAGAGTTCCTAAAATGAGCAACGTGAACCAGAATTGGGTGTAATGACCCTGATGTGTGCCATGGCTGAACTGTGGAAAGGAGGGTGCTTTCAAAAAGTAAGGGAGTCCATGAAACATAATAACCATGAATTAATTATTGGAAGGTGGTGTCAGGATATAGGCTTGCTCTTCTTGAAGGCTGATACAGCAGTTATATCAGTTACATTGCACTGGGCCAAATTACTGAGGTTAACAGTGTTGGAAACACAAGGTTGAAAAGGAACATCAAGAGTAGCCAAATTAAGGCCAATTTGAAAGAAGTACTATGGGGAGTGTTGTTTATTTTGGGAGAAATCTGGGCAGAGATAAGCAGGTATGGGTAGGGACAGTGAAAAGGTGGGCTCAGGGAAAGAGAAAATGGGTAATTAGATATAACAGGAGGTAAAGAATAAAAAAAGGTGGGATCTTTTGGCACTAGCATTGCAAGTTATTAGCAATGGTGGTATTCAACAATGGAGGTACCATGGGCTAATCACATCCTGGTTTCAATTTCCATTCTGTCTTGGAGTCACATGTATTTTAATCTCAGTCCATGGCATATCTTGTCCATGTGTTTCAGCTCATCTAGGTTTCCAGATTCCATCACAATTACTCTATGTTATGTGGATTTTTCACAAAATTCAGTCTGAATAAACTCTCTAGGTCAGGTTACTAACATTGTTTTTCCAGACAAGTTAATTTTCTTTAAATCAAACCCCACCATCAATAACAGTATTGTTACCTGCATCTTGAAACATGAAAAAGATTACTGATCCATTGCACTGACTTTCCATAATTCTCAGAATAGTGAAGGCAGATAGACTAATTATTTCCATCATCTTCACCCTGTGTAGGTGAAAAATCTGTTTTCACTGAAAGAAATGGTTTTTCACTTGTGGGAATGCGGTCAAACTGTTTCCATTTTTTTCTTCTTACCTAGATCTAGGTCATGTCCCTACCTGGATCCATACCCAGGGCCCTGCCCAGCCATCCTGGAGCTGTGTCTGACCCTGGTTCCCCTCACCAGGCCTGGCCCTGACCCTAATCCATGGGCTGATGTCCCAGCAGTGCTCCATGCCAGTCACCTGGGGACTGCCCCCACCTGCCCTGCTCCCCAGTGGGGGTGGTAGGATGGCCCTGGCTGCCAGCCCTGCCCTGCTGCCCTTGGAAAAGCAGTCAGTCAGGGAAAGCATCCAGTTGAGGCTCAGCTCAGGGTTGTCCCTGCCTCCACTTACATACTCCTTTCTCTTTGACAGGAGATGGTCACGGTCATGTGGTTGCACATCAAACAATTCAATGTTGCAGTAATTGGAAGCTGGGGTCACTGTGAACTGATGATTATCAGCAGGCACAGCATGTTCACTTTGTGGACTGAGACTTGATGATGCGCACCAAGCCCTGTCCTTGACTCCTCTCCAATCTCCCAAGTCCTCACCTTGCCATGAATAACATGTCTATCAAAGGGCTATAAACCAGATGAATATTTTTAGTATTCTATATGCCTTAACTGTGATGCACACACTCATTTTTCATTATGGCATTTCATTGATTTTACATGACAGAGGACCCATTCTATTTATAGCCACAGAAGGACCTCCACCTTTATCCTGCAATTTGTGTTCTGTCAACAACTTCAAACACAAAACTGTGTCCCCAGTCTCTGCATATACACATATTTAGAGGGGCACCTTCACTTCTATCATTCCTATTCTAGCAATTTTCTGTTTTGTTTCACATCTTTGACCATTACTGATGAAGCCAGGTGAAAACCTGAAAGGATACAAGAGCTAGAGAGTTAAAAAACAAGCCAAGGCATGAAAGAACTTAGTATTAGGAAACCTCAGAGGTAATAAATCCCTTAAAAGTACAGGACGCTTTGACAAAGGGAAGATGGAACATGGACAGACAGAACTTGGAACATATTAGAATGCTAACATAGGAAGAACAAATGAGATAGGAAAGGGAGATGAGTCAAGAAATTGGGAGCTCTGCCGGTTGCACAGGGAACTGAGCAAATTAGGAAAGGTGCAAGAACAGTTCAAGAGAAGTTCAGGAGAGGAGGAAGATAAAGGACACAGGTTCATGGGGAGGAAGAACGGAACGACCCCCGAAGTTCTGCCCAAATTGAAGACCATGCCTTGACTCCGCCTCAACTCCGCCTGTTTATGAATATTAAAAGTAGATGTTGCAATAATATGAATATGCATGTAAAATGATGTAATCTCTCACAAGAAGTGTATAAATAGTGAACTTTTTCACTTGCTACCTTGGAGCTCTGTGTCCAGCACGAGCTGGGAGTTTCCCCAACGTTGCAAAATAAATACCTCTGCTGTTCAAAGACTCAAAGTATCTCTGAGCAGTTATTCTATGCCTTTTGGGGCATCGAAATGGCATCACTGATGCAACTCAGTTATCCAGGTTAGAATATCTCACTCCGAAGGGGTTTCTAGTGAAGGTAAGGGCATAATGAACAGCGTCTTCATTGCAGAAAAGTGTTTCAAAGAACTAAATCCCAGGCTCCAATCACCTCTGAGCTTCTTAAAACTGTCAAGGTCAGGGATAACTGGTAATTTCAGTTCTTCCCCCTCTTGTTCACTGTCTTCTGTCATGCCTCTGTAACAGTTTTCAAGGTTATCATGCACCACTTGTGCAGTCAGGATGACTGACGGTCATTCAGCACTTGCAACTGTTGCTTCATCCTCAGGCCTTGGAGCCTGGTCATGGTCACTAAGCCTTCGAAACAAAGGCCTCCAGCCAAGTCACAGACTTGTGAAGTCACACATGTGGGATGTATTTCCAGTTATCATGTATTATAATGTATGATATGGGGTTTTTTTATTCCTCTGCCTTCTTTTCCCCTTCCTGTTTTCCTAATCTTCATGTTTCTGTGGGGCACTGATGTTTGCTGTTATTGATTGTATCACATGCCTCAGGCTGGCAATCTCTCTAACAGCCATAACCACCACTCTTTGATTCAGTTCCCTAATCCTGTTTCTCTGATGAGCTTTCACATGTCTGATCCACAAATGGTTCCTAGACTGACTCACCCATTTCTCAATCTCTTTACATGGATCCTTATTTGAAATAATCTTCCCATCTCCTGACTCTCACATTTTGGCTCAAGCAAACATTCAGAATCGTATTCCCTTCACTCAGTAATCTGAATCTCAAGCCACTCATCCTTCTATCACCTCTCTAAAATCACTTGCAGGCCTGCATACTGAAATTACGTGCCCAGAAGTTTGTCCCCATGGATGTTCACAGCTACACATCCAATGCACTTAACGCTGAACTTCCAACAGTCAGCCAAATTTTGCTCGTGATCAAATTATGCATTCATGCTTCAAAGTCTTGTACCCACAAGATATTCTTTTACAGTGAGTGTTTGAGCATTCTTGTTTTGGTCTTTCATTACTAAGGGCACAGTATCATAACCTGAACAGAATCAGATTTAAACTCATACCAGTAATATGCCATAATCAGACAGATATTAGGGAAAAGCAGTTGAAAAGAAAAGTCTTGGATGCATGTATTGTATTACCATTGATGTATAAAGTGAATTTTGAAGGTTTCTAGAACAGGGAAGTATCTAGTCATAAAGCCTAGATGTGAACCATACTGGAATGTGCTAAGACAATTAGGACTCTACACTCAGATTAAACTATCAAGATACTATATATATTAAAGTAGGTCAAGCTACATCAGAGAAAACATGAGCTATGCTACCAGGGTGTATCTTGATAGATGTGAAACTCATGGGGTCACAAATGGAAATGCTCCCAGGAAAGTGTATGTTGACAGTGCAGCCTTGAAGCCCAAGTAAAGGGGTGGTGTCACTGCTGGTACAGAGGCCAGAGGCTGTGATTTAGTTTTGTACTGCTTCAAGGCTGAGATTTGTCAACAGCTGCTTTGTCTGAGCTTGTTTTGGCCTGTGTGGGGCTTTGCATTCGTTTGTTTAGCTGTAACAGCAGTTGCCTAACAATCAGATTACATATAATATTATCTAACTTGTTTTAACATTAGTTAACTTCGTACAATCAAATGGTATGAAAAAAAAAAAAAAAAAGATATAACTATAGTTAATGCAAATAGGTCATTATTCTGTGTCTGTGACCTAGAAGCGCCTGGAAGAGTACTGAGTGCAGGGTGATAGCAGAGGCCTTGAAAGTACAGGCACAGGATGATACCAGAGACCTCAGGGTCATAAACAAGTCACCAGTGGTCAATGACAAGTCACTAAAGGAATTCAGCCTTGGGAACTGGATAAAACCGGTTTCAAGGGGAAAAAAAAAAAAAAAAAGAGAGAGAACAAAGAGCAAGTGTCTGACATGAACTAAACCACAGACAGTGAATTTTGTTATATTAAGGGATTGTGAAGCAATAAAGAAAGAGGAAGATGTGGTGCATGTTACAAGACATATAAAAATAAATCCAAGCACAGACCCTAGAGTGAGGAAGTCCCCACCAACAGCATCAAATTTCTCCCACTGAAGAACAAGGGACACCAACAAAGCACCATAACTCTCTTTTGTCTCTGTCAACTTCTGGGGCCAGAGTGGTAGTGGAAGGGTGATTCTTACACCAGAGAACAGGGTAGGTAGCTACTGGGAAGTTTCCATACATCTGTTTTAACTGCTAATTAATGTGGCTTTTTCTGTAATAATTATATTAATTAGACTACTAATGTTGGTGCCATTGTCACCAGACTGATAACAATGCTTTGCTGTTGAGACTTCAGCTATTTAAACAGTAAGTTGTACTAGTACACTGTATTTCTTTAGTCTGCACAAATGGTACATGTTGCAGCCCAATATTGAAGAAAACCAAAATGCCTGTAATTCAAACACTGCTTAAGGGATCCACAACATGATCATGTGTGGAATCTGTTGAGGATGTGTATAACTGATACCAGAACTGGTAGATGCACACCTAAGACTGCAACAACAGCAATAGCAACAAAACCCACATACCACTAGCAGGCTAATGGTTATAACTCCACTACAATAATAATTACAAATGGCACAGGCACCAGTGCCTCGGGGTGTGCAGAATCAATGGCTTCCATTATACAGTGCTGCGTGTTTCAGTTTTACCTTAGTAAGGGCAAATACACCCCTGATGTTTGTCTTGCCTCTGATTACTTCCACTTGAAGCCTCTTGTAACATGGATGCAAGAGTGGGCCAAGAGATGAGGTTTTGGGAGTATTTGCTTTTTCAGGCAATACAAATCTAAGAAAGTCTCTTTCCTGCCAGCCTTAAAGGGGATTTCAGGATCTCTGACCTGGAATATTTCTTTTGTCCAAACATTTCCAAACATGGAGTGTATCATCTGATTCACTGCTAGGGGGTTTTTTTGTTTGTTTTTGTTTTTGTTTGTTTTGGTTTGGGTTTTTTTTGTGTGGCAGGGGAGTGGTGGGTTTGAAGCTGGCACCAGCTTTCCTTTCTGACATTGTTTTGGTGGCAAAACTATTGCCTGTGTGTTTGGCATTGATTGCAACATCTAGGTATAATATTCATAATAGGCGGAGTCTTGGGGTGGAGTCCTCCTTTTGGGGTGATGTTTGGTAGGAGATCCGGTTTCTTCAGACTAAATAGGTCGTTTTCTTACTTTTCTTCCTCAGCTGAACTCTTCAACTCCCTCGATTTCACTGACTTCATGATGGTGAATTTTGCAACACTTCTGGACTCAGGCCCCTATTTCACCGCTTATCCCTTCGTGTTCCTATCCTATCTTCATTTAAGCAGGTGTGTAAGCATTCCTTTTGGTGCATGGTACCATCCTTCATTTGGCTAATCCCCAAACCCTGGTTTCTGTCTCTAGCTAAGCATTACATTTCTCAGAGCAAGGTCCCAGGATCAACATTCTGAGTTAACTCTTTAGGCCCTTGCTCCGTTTCTGCATGATGGCTAAGAGAGATGTATCAAACCTAGCACTTCTACCTTTGCAGCCTGAGTAGTTTCCAATTTCATTTGTCTTACAACCTCTTCCTGCCTTGGACCTGTCACAAAATAAATGGTTTAGGTCACTTAAAGAATCACCATCAAAGGTAATAGTGAAACCAAACTCTAATAGGAATTTGCAAAAACACAACAAAGTTGGATGGCACGGTTCACTCTACTATTTACTACATGGATAAATACTTGTAAAGGAAAAGCAAATTAGAATCAATTTAGAGTGATTTATATGGAGAGCAGGGGTTTAAAAGGCTTAAGGGAGAAAAGAGTAAGAGAGATCCTTCACAGAGTTGCAAGATTCAGAGTGGACCCCCTTGTTTCCTGAACTCCTTCTTAGAGAGGAGTTTGGGTGCGGTTGGATCCAAATTTAGGCTCGGACTCGGTTGATGGTATATGTCTAATAGATTTAGCAGCACTTAATCATAGAAGCCCTTAAATGTTAAATTAACCAATAATCCACTACAGTCACAACAACAGTAGCAATTATGTATTCAAGGTAATAACATGCATACTATATTTGCTGTAGGGTGTTCAAAGGTATGTATATGTACAAAGGTATACCCATTAAAAGATTCCCTTTGAGAATCAGTGAAATACCCACATCTAATGCCTTTCAGTGTTTCTCAAGGGGCAGGGGCTAAGCCTCAAGCAGTGCAGATATCAGCCCAGGTCCCATCACCAGCCAGTAGACCTGTAAGCTTTGCAAACTTGAGAGTTCACACACTCTGAGAGGTGTCCCACTCAGAGGGAGCTGTGGGTGCAGCCCACTGCAGTCCAAAAGAGCTCAAAGGGTCTTACTTAGGAATTCTGTTTATAGGGTCATGAGATGGTTGGCTTGAGTCATCAATAAATTTCCTGGCTGCAAGCTGGGTTGACAATTACTGGAGTTTTAAAAATTCCACTAACGGTGGTACCGTTCAACTTACGCTACAGTTCAGATCAGGAAATTTTCCTAGGCTGTCAGGGGTGACTGATTATTCCCACTTGTAGTGGGTTGACCCTGACTGGATACTAGGTACCCACTAAAGCACGTCTCTCACTTTCCCTCTGCAATTGGACAGAGNTACTTAGGAATTCTGTTTATAGGGTCATGAGATGGTTGGCTTGAGTCATCAATAAATTTCCTGGCTGCAAGCTGGGTTGACAATTACTGGAGTTTTAAAAATTCCACTAACGGTGGTACCGTTCAACTTACGCTACAGTTCAGATCAGGAAATTTTCCTAGGCTGTCAGGGGTGACTGATTATTCCCACTTGTAGTGGGTTGACCCTGACTGGATACTAGGTACCCACTAAAGCACGTCTCTCACTTTCCCTCTGCAATTGGACAGAGGAGAGAGAGGAAAAACAAACAGCTAAGGATTGATGAGTCGAGACAACAGCTGGGAGAGGTTATTTACTGATTACCTTCACAGGCAAAACAAACTCAGAGTGGGGATAGTACTTAAATTTATTTCTAAAAGGATAAGAACCAAAAAGTGAGAAATAAAACAGTCTTAAAAAAACACCTTCTCCCCTCCTCTCCTCTCCATGTTCTCCCTCCTCCCCCAGAGTGGTGCAGGGGGGTGGGGAATGGGGGTTGTAGTCAGTTATTGTTTCTGCCGCTGCTCAAGGAGAGGAGTCCTTCCCCTGCTCCTGTGGGCTCCCTCCCACAGGACAGTCCTTGCTGGACCTCCAGTGTGAGTCCATGCCTCGGGCAGCAATCTGCTGTCCCATGGGTCACTGCTCCATGGGGTGCAGTCCTTCACAGATGAGCTGTACTGATGTGGATCCCCCACAGGGGCCACAGGTCCTACCCAGGAAAAACCTGCTCCAACGTGGGCTTCCCTCTCCACAGGCTGCAGTTCTCCAGCAGGACACCACTCCATCTTGGGCCTCCCATGGGATCACAGCCTCCTTCATGCATCCACCTGCTCCAGCATGGGCTCCTCCATGGGCTGCAGGTGGGTCTCTGCAACCCAATGGTCCCCCATGGGCTGCAGGGACACAGCTGCCTGGCCATGGCTGGAATTTCTTCTGCACAACAATCTTCTGTTGTTAAATATGTTATCACAGAGGTGTTACTATCACTCCTGATTGTCTCGGCCTTGGCCAGTAGCAGGAAGTCCATCCTGGAGCTGGCTGGCGTGTGCTCTGCGGGACAGAGGAAGCTTCTAGCAGCTTCTGACAGAATCCACCCCTGTAGCCCACCCTCACTGCCAAAACCCAGCCAGAGAAACCCACTACACCACTCTCATCTCCCACCTTGGCCAGGCAGAAGAAGTTCCTGATACGGTCATTTCTACCCCCACCTTAGGCTTGCAAGAGTTCCCACTGTCGTCAAGGGCCACTGCACTGCTGAGCTCTTACACAAAGGCCAAGGTCTGACAAGAACTACTGAGATCGTAGAGCACGGTGCAAACAGGCCAGAGGAAAGGGGGTGAGAATGCACCATGACAGGACCCCATTAGTACTCATTAAATATACCTGTTAGGATAGAGCAATGGTCACATGGTATTCATGAGCCTAACACATGTAAGTTAATGCTTGTGTAATTAATCAGTGTGTTTAATCACCAACACATGTGCAGTATATTTTTCTGTCCATGTGAAATACGATGTGTCTTTGATCACCAAGTGCATTTATTCTTCTTAAGAACTGTAGGTTTACTAATGTAATAAGGATATTAGGGTGGATTGCCAAGGGAGTTTCCAAAGCTAAGTCCACATCCCAAATCTGATAGCTATTGGGACTGATGAATCTGTATTGTGAGCAAAGCGCTCACAGTAAGAGTTCAGGTGACCACACAGCAAGCCAACTTCATCATGGATAAGGTCTGTGCAGCATGCCATGCCATATTCAATTCACCTTGGCCAGACCACTAAGAGAGTCTGTGATCTGCCCAAGATTACTTGTGTATGACGAGGAGGACAAGGAATATCAGATGAAGAGTGGTCATAATGTCTCTCTTGACTGGGAAAAAGCAACTGGTTTTTGAATGTGCCTTTCACTCTTCAAGGTAATTCTGGAGTTGACAGTGATGGTAATCCTTTATTTTTTCATCCTGTCCAACCCTCCTGAACTAACTTTGCTGATATAATCCTCTCTGTGTCTCCCTCTCCGGATATCAAATCCTGTTCTTTATCTTCCTTCCATTCTCCACATCTTCAGTTCTGTCCTTCATTTTCCCAGTATGCTCACTGATGTTCTGAGGTCTTGTTAACCATCTGATCTCTATGCCACCAACACTCACTGTTCTTTTACACCTTCTGTAAATTGTTTCTGCTGGTGCTTTCAGACACACTTTTGCATTTTCCAACCTTAGTATTCCTATCACAAATCTCTGCGTCAACAGACCTAACCACTATATAGAAATTGGGTTTTTTTCTCCATCTAAATTATCAGCCACTGTGTGGTTCCTACCTTATTTTTTTTCTTTTTCAATGAATGGATCCAAGAACTTTCTCTCACAATGCAGAGGCAATGGTGGAAAAATTTCATCTTGCCTTCTCACTTTGGTTGTCTGGCAACTTTTGTGGCAGCTAAGAAAACAAAACTCACTAGGAAACTATACAGATAAGGAAAGTGATTTTTATTTAACTTCATGAATCAGCTGACTCTCTTTACTCATCTTTTCACTAACAGAAGTATCAGTATGTGTGTGTCTAAGTAACCTGGCCAGGACAGTTTGTGCACAACATGTAGGACAAGACATGCCAGCACTGAATCCTCTCTACGTGTCCTAAGTTCCTCTTCATTGCTAAAAACAAACTGCATTTGGATAACCTTTGAGAGTCAACAGTTACTGTGATCTTAGTGTCTAGTTTCACTCCACGTGAGTCTTAGACAACACTGCTGTGTCAATGCTCTGCTTTTGTTTTCCCTTTCTGGTTATGTTCTGGCTCCAGGCCAGTTCCTTTATCCTCCCGTCATCTTAATCTGTGGTTTCATTTTCTTGCTCTCTGGTTATTAAATGAAACCATTCATAGGTTGTTCTGTGATCCAGGTGAACTGCCGACCTTAGATAACAATATATGCCATTATTTTAGTCCTTGGTCTACTGTTTCTTCTCATGTTTCCACTTGCCTAAGCACATTTCCATCTCACTTCCAGAACAACCATAGTATTTATGATGTAAATGTCTGCATAGGTTCCAAATAACAGTTTGGGGTCATTTGCAGACTAGGATTTCAATGAATGCTATCAATCACTAACATAATGTAAGTTCAATTGATGGTTGTATTTGTCTATTCTGTTGTCACGTTCTAGCTGGACTCACCACAGGAAAGCTCTTTGCTTCTCGTCTGTTATGCTTCCCAGTCCTTCTGTATCTTTCTAAGAAGTATGGACTAATATACTATCATAAAATTTACCAAGGCATATTTGGGATTTGTGGACCTATCAGCCTAGGATCATGTAGTGTCTTAAGAGCTGATGCTTATCAAATGCCCTAAAAGTAAGGTTGCAGTTTTCTTGGCTTACCCCTCTGAAGAACACGTGTGCACACACATTGCAGGGAACTCGAAACATTATGGAGTGTTTTGCCACAAAACAAGAGCGAAACCAAGCTAGTGAATGTCAGCTACAACAGCCTCAGTGTAGTCCCAAGTATGGGTTCTACCCTGGACACAAGAAGCCAATTTACACAGAGTCAAGATATTTATTTCATGTCTGCGCAGAGATGGGTGTTGAGTGGTAAATCCAAACCTAGCACCCTCTCAGTATCCCAGCTACCCGCTTTTTTACACTTCAAACAGTGAAAGATAAACATTTCCCCTATACACAATAATCTAAACCTACAGTCACTGTGAATATATCTTCTCATCTTCAATTAAAGGCACAGCACTCATTTATTGTTACCATGCATGCTCTATGGGAAAGGGAGTTGTTTGAGTAAGGGAATACTACAGACTATGGGGGTATATTTTACTATGCAAATGACTAAAGAGTAGCAGGAAAGTTCAAGCAGAATTCTTCTTTGACCTTGTCAACACTGTGTTATCTCCTTGCTTGATGGATTTACTGCATCATCTTGTTCTCACTTCTCCTGAATATATAATATATAATAATCCTTGGGCCTTGATATCTTAGTTTCTTATGGTTATCTTGCAGACATAGGGTTTATTGCACATACAACACCAGTCATCATTTGTTCAGCTCCTCTCTTGGGTTTCCATAATTTTCATGTGAAGGAGTCCCATTGACAATATGGTCTGATGGAAATACTTCATCCCAAACCTAGACCTGGCTTATGTAAGGCTAGGTTCAGAGGTAACTTAGAGATCTGTTCCTTTGCTGCCTACAAACTCTCTTTAAACACACTTGATTTTTACCTAAATGCTAAACAGCAAGTTGTCTTATATGGGTCAGCTTGCAGCCAAGTTTGTTTGCACTTTGGTCTCTTGAGAGAAGAGTCAGAGGTTGTCTGGAGTATCCCAGCTCTGAAGGGTGCCTTTACCACTTAGTCATTGATTCAGACAGGCTAAGCTTGGCTCAAGCATTTTTAGAGGGATCTGTGGTAATTTAAATTTTGCAGTTACGGTTTCCTTTCAGGTTTTTCTAATGGTTTGCTTTGATTTCTCTGCATTTCTATCAACTTGAGGATTTTCTAGTGCCATGAAGCGTGTTTTATAAGCTCTTTTTTAGAAAGCAGTTGAACTAATTGCTCTGTGAAGTATGACTAGATTTTATGAAAATTACTCATCTGGAAATCATGTATTCTCTCAGATATGGAAGGGTATAAACCTCTATGTTGTCCTTTCTAAGACAGTTTCAATCTAGTTGATGGTTAATTATATCAACAAAGACAAGTAAATAGTTATTTCTCCTTACTGTAGTTTGCAGGTACCCTGCATAACTGATGCAAATGCCATGGTGATGACCATTAGTCTTGTGGTACTGAATCTCTATTCTCCTTTGGTTTGTTAAAGCTATGGCTTATCTGATTAATTAAGCCTCGGGGCACTGAAGTTTTGTTGTGTTTGGGTTCCCCCCCCCCNTGGAGGATTTTCAGGATTGTTGGATTAACTCTCACCTGCTATGGCCATTACAACTGGCTTCCTGCACTTCTGTGGGGTTTTAAGAAAATTTGTTGTGTGAACATACGTTATGTCATATGGCACATTTATGATGAGTTCTTTTATATCATTTGACTAATCTTGTGGTGTTTGTCACGGGCAAATTTAGCCACAAAGCACCTGCTTTAACCACATAACTTGAAGAGATTTAGGCACAAAATTCTGAGCAGATGAGCAAGTGGAGGTGTGTGTAGAGGATAAGGCAAGGTGATCCATGTCTCTGGTCATGCAAGAAGTTTGCATGAGAGATGCCTTGCTCAGAAGTCACATCAACATATGTTAATCGTGGTCTGAAAGGGACTTCCTGGAATCAATAGAGATTCCTCCCTCCTTCAAACACAAGGTTAGATAAAGTTATACAACCCTTAGTTGCCCCAGGCATCAAGCAATACAGAAGTTTCATGTTAAGTTACCAACTGTTTAGTCACTGTAAACATTCATATATAGTATCAGTAAATCATAAAATTCACATGACTCTTTATCATTGGTTACTCAATCAATAAATATCTCTATGACTATACTAGATTTATACTATAAAAATTCCAGTGTAGACTGGCTTTTGCAGGTAATCTTCTTGCTGGCCATAGGTGAAGAAGTAGCAGGTGTTTATAATCCGTGGCCCACTGGAATACAGCCACGTGAATGCAAACCTGACATGGTGCACATCTAAAGCCTGATGGACCTTGAATGTCCAAAACTTCCTTTCATTTCCAGCTGTTTGTCAACAGCTGGAAGCAACTGATGTTGCAGACCTGCTGGCTCATCAGCCCAGGTTTGAATCTAAACCTGACTTCTACTGAATCAAAAGCAAATCCACCTAAATAGTATTTTTCCCAGGAAAGTACCCTCATTCTCACAAATCTCTTAATTTATAAGCAGCAGCGTAAATGCTGAGCTCACTCTCCCTTGAACATTGTAATTGTTCTAATTTTCTAGACACTGTAGGAAAATACTTTTCTTGTGAGGCACTCTTCTTTTGCATTTAGTCCTGTGCCCTTGGTGTGGATTTCTGCTGGCTGTCTTGGATCCATACTGCCATGGATGGAATGATGCACTTCACTGGTAAGAGAGAAGTAAAAACATACTTCATCGATATAAAGCAGTGAGTTAACAAAACAAATGTGACAGTGGCTTAACAAGATTCAATAGCAAGGTACAATTGTTATTTATTGCATAGAGAACAGGGTCAGACAGAGAGATCCTCCCATTGAGTCACAGGGTACAGAAAGGACCCCTTGCTGCCTAAACTCCTTCTCAGAGAGGAGTCTGAGCGTGGCTGGATCCAGACTTAGTCCCAGACGTGGTCAATGTTTATGTCTAAAGGATTTTATGTGCACAATCAATCCTTTATATCGTTTAGTTATCAAAATTTAACATGGTATTAATCACTCACTGAGAACCTGTTGTGGCCATCTCTGAATCCTGAGGAGTCACCTTGAGAGACATCCTTGCTCAGTGGGAGGTACAGTGTGCAGCCTGCTGACCTGCAGGCTCAGTGGGCCCTGGGCTGTCCACTATTTGTGGAGTAGGATGATGACTCATAGTCACATTTGCAGACCAGCCAGACATCTGGGTCACTGCCCTGGAGAGCCTGTGGTCACCATGTTGCCATCCATCCTCTGAAGTTCAGAGTAAGCTGGATGCAGCCACCGCAGCCCCCACTGGTGGTTATGCCTTAAGGGGGTGGGGGGGGATGTCTGTTATACCACAGTTCCACTATAACTGATTGCTGCATTGTAGTTTTCACTTTAAAATGCACTATATGGAATTGGTTTAATACTGAAAAGAGTATTAACAATGACGAGAACACACAACAAGTTAGGTGGCTATTTTCATCAGCTGTCACTGAAATCAGAAGTGGCAGTTTAAGGGTGAGGTTGGCAATACAGAGATAAGAGGCAAGGTGAGGTCTGGAGAAGTGAGGCATAATCCTGTCCCATCTCTTTGTGAAACCACAGCTGGAAGATAAAATTCCATGATAGGACCGGGCTCATCATCACCTTTATTTTAGGTTGATTTTGCAATAGAATTCCTGGATTCCTAGATTCTTTGTTCAGTAGTGCAGGGAACAGGCCCTCACAGCAGTTTTGCTGAGTGCAAAACTGTGAGAACACTTGTCATATTTCTGGAGAACTTACTGGCTGTGTGCATCCTCCTGCCCCTTCACAGTAGGGCAGGGATCTCATCAGGGCTAAAAACAAGGTAATGCAGAATAAAAGGTAAGTGAATCTGAACACATCACATTAATACTATACTTGGGCTATGCATATCAGGGGATAAATGTTTATCACTAGATAAAGAACTAGTGGTTAAGGATACGGCACTGTAACTGCCGAGGCCCGGGTTCGATTCCCGGTCGGGGAAACTCC
This sequence comes from Pachyramphus minor, assembly GCA_013397135.1. Taxonomy (NCBI): domain Eukaryota; kingdom Metazoa; phylum Chordata; class Aves; order Passeriformes; family Tyrannidae; genus Pachyramphus; species Pachyramphus minor. The sequence goes on from VYXB01005994.1 coordinate 296,722, forward strand.
CCGGGCAGGTGGAGCCCGTTAGCCCTGTAAGGCAATCCACCTACGTCCTGAGGACCTCGCTGCCACTGTCCAAGCTCGCTTGGCCCTGGCAGATGAACCTCAGGATTAAAGGGTGGGCTCAGTTCTGCGCGCACTGTGTCCCACCTAAAATAAATCCAATGCGCAGGCTGGAAGGCGCACAAAGACCTTCCTCAGATCTTCGTTCGCGAAGTCTGGCCATTATTATATATAGATAAAGAACTAAGACATTATGAAAATCCTGAGAACACTATTCTGGAGAGGGACCTGATTGAGAGGGAAATGAAACTCCCTGAAAAAGCCTGGATGAAAGCAATTGCTGTGCAACACAGAGCTCCAGCTTGCTCCTGGGTAATGACTCACAGAAGCTCAACTAGGTTAAGCAGGAAAGGTTGCCCAGCCATGTCTGAGGGTGAGTGGGTAAGAATCTTTGGCAATAAAGAAAAGGAAATGAGCAGTCAGTCTCCAGTGCTTCTGAATCAATTGTACTCTCTTCCCTGTCAGCTCAGGAATCTCAGTACCTTTGATGGGCATGGGCTGAGGATGAGTCATGGTGCAGTTCCCCTTCCAGGCATGGTACCACAGGTCTCCTCTGGGAGACAAGTGACTGGAGCCAGCTAGAAAGAGCTTTTAGCTGCTGAAACAGCTATTGGCTGCTGATGCCTCTGCCCTGAGTGGCCTTTCCAAGGGAATGCTTCTCCCTTTTGTTCCCAGGAGAAGCAACCACCTACCCTGACTCATCCCAGGACTCCATTCTCTGCTGCTGCTGCTCCAAACACCTTTTCCAAGTGAAGAGGCCCTTTCTGTTAGAGCAGGTATTTAAGAAGAGACTGGATGTGGCACGGTGGTAGTGGATCAAGGGTTGGACTTGATGATCTCAGAAGTCCTTTCCAACCCGGCTGATTCTATGATTCTAAAAAGGCTTCATAAGGATCAGTGTAAAGAGGACAGGCATATCCAAATCCCACACAAGGGATCTTGACTCCATTCACCATAAATGGAAAGACAGTTATAAATTCTCCTCACTTTTGTTATAAATTGAGACCACAATGGATCATAATCCAATTAAAATTTTTATTAATTATAGCAGGTAGGATACGAGCAAACCAGCGCTGGACGGCAGGGGAGTCTGCGCTCCACCGACTACCGTACCGAGTTGTTCAGGCCGTCCCTTTTTATACATCTTTTACTGCCGTGTTTGCAAAATAATGGAGGTGCTCTGCGCATGCTTCAATTGTTGTTTAGGGGTCTTTTTCTGCCTTCTGGTGGTCGTTAAGGCTGAAGTCAGGAGTCTTCCTTCCTTGACCTTTGATTCTTATGTCCTTATATGGGGCTGTTTTTCAAGTTTCTGTTGGTTCTCAGGACATTTTGCGGTTATCTTTAGCTTGCAGATATCCTTTTAGTTTGTGTAAGCAGTCTGTAGTTCGACCTTTACACTGGGCTTAACATAAATCTTAGCAAACTGTATTTTAGTTCATGGTTCACATCAACATAAATCTTAGCAAGGCTATACCATAGTTCATAGTTCAACATTAACATAAATCTTAGCAAGGCTATACCATAGTTCATAGTTCAATCTCTACAGAACTCTTAATAAACAATACCATAGTTTCTTACACTTTATACAGAAAGAAAGCTAAGCTGGCTCACCTTCAAACACTCTTTCCCTTTTCTGAATGCTCAGAGATTTTAGGTTTTAGTCACTTGAACTATGCTGTGAGTTTCTTTAGACTGGATTTGGGTAACCTTCCAGTTTCTGGGGACCCAGTTGTCTGCAAAATTGGATTAATTATCTGCTGTGCAACAGGCCAATAGGTACACACTCGAGAGAGACATTGATTATTTCTTTATTTCAGAGCTTTACAAGCCTAGGTGCTCGGTGGGTATGATTGTAGTATTATAATGAAAATAGTTCAGCTTTAGGACACCTGGGCCTTGAGTCCATGTAGACATATATCAGCATCTTGATTTACTATATCCTTAAAGATTGGTAGTTCCAGGAAGTCCTTGACTAAGGGGTGCTAGCTGCTGCCTGTTCCACTGATTGTCTTTTTTTGCTGGTTAGGCTAGGAAGTATAAAAAGAACATAGGATAATTTTGGCATCAAAGAACATCCTAACTGAGTAAGATTTTGACATATTCTACGTTTTGCAAGACCTTTGTCAGAGGAATTCTTGAAGACATAGACCCTATTTGATGGAATTGAACGCTGCTAAGTTGACAAAGAACTTACTAAAGACACACTGCTTTGTTTCTATTAGAAATCCTGTATTACTGTTGTCTCCCAAACAGGATTTGGCACCTGGTGTGTAAAGACAATCTCACACACAGAGATGAGATATTTGGTCTATTTAATATTTGCATGAAAATAGGTGCTAGGTGGTAATTCCACAAAGCCAGCACATCTTCTGAAGAATATATGCATAATCATACACTTTGGATCTGCCTGTCTCTCCCTACCTAATACCTATTCATTATTTACTGATAACTGATTGGCTACATGTTTGCTGACTAGTCCCATATCTGACATAACTGCACATCCTTTGAGTCAGAGGGTTTCTTGAATCCATGTCCCATGAGTCAACAGTCACAAACTCCCACTACTGGAATTACTTTTCCTGTGAGGACACCATTTTTGAGCCAAAGAAGTTCATTATGTTATTTATATCTTTGATTTACATGGGCCTTTTAGCCAAGATCTGTAAGTTGGCCTTTGAAGCCATTGCTCCTCAGTATGTTTTTGAATCCTTTACTGATCTCTTTAGGTCACCTTGACCTTCTGGCATAAACCAGCACTTTTTCTTGTACACAGAGCAGCAACTCTTTTAACCCATACAACCAGCAACGATTTTTAAGGAGCCCTGTAGCAAACTGTGTATCCTTGTACATTCATGTTCCTGGATTTGATTTTCTATCTAATAAGACTGATTTTTACTGTCATGGCTTATGTGTCTCACTAGGATTTCGGACATTAAACCTGAATGCTTGCCACCCAGGACCTTGGAGATCCCAAGCGTGTAGGCAGTATTTGAACTAATTTTCTCAAACAACTTTTATTTTTTCACTCTCTGAATATACTCATGGCTCTCAGTCCAAGATCATCTGCTAGGGGAAAGACGGGGCTTCAGAAGATTTGGTGGGATCACTCTGTCTCAGAGGTGACCTCTTTTATTGAGCTCCTGTCTCCAGTAGAGCTAAAGACAGCTTTGGTCTTGGCTGTGAATTCTCATTTAATAGCTTTTCTTTTGCTAGAAACAGCTCATTAGAGAACAACTAGGCGAATTCATTCTTAAATATTACATCAAAGCACAGTGTAAACTGTCCTACCCTGATAAATGAAAAACAAGGTTGGGAGGCAAGGTCACACAAAGAAGCCATGATTTACTTGTATCTCATGGGAACAAACTGATAAAATCCCGTTGTTTTCCTGGATACATATTATCACTGAATATATATTAGGGAGGCACTGCTATCAAAATAATACAGTTTAGTAGCAAGACATTTTCTCATAAGAAGAGCATTTAGTCAGATCAGGTTCAAAGGAGAAGCAGCTTAACAATTTAAACATAGATTAACAAGCCAATTATTTAATGCTAAACTGTTTACTCATCTATTCATGCACCTAAGGCTTCTGCACCCTGTTAATCAAATGTCATGCATCGCCAGAATACCTGGCACATAGGCTAAAATCACGGAATAACAAAGTGGATTGGAAGGGACCTCTAAAGACTGACTAGCCCAACCAAAATTTATACAGATACAGTATTCTCACAGTCCTTCACTTTCTCACTTCATGAATAAGCAAAATATTCAGTGATCACCTCTGCCTAGGCTTGTGCCTGGGTTTTCCTATGACAGGGGGTTAGCCTCTTTCTGTAGGATGATATGAGCTTACATCATGTCAGAAGCTGATCCCATTCAATCATTTTCAAGTTGCTGAGTGAGAAAAAATTGAGTGGGCTGACTCAAGTCTTCCCATTGAACTTCTGCTCTCAGGCCACCCATACTTTTTCCACTCCTTTAAAGACAAACAATGTGCGCCACAGAAATACAGCAGCAGACAACAATGTAAAAATTTTTATTAGGAAAAAACAAACAAACTTATTAACACAAGTTCATTGAATTTTCATCAGGGAAGCTCATTCTTGTTTATTTTTCTGAAGGAAAAGGCTAGATGATGAGAGTGGAGTATGCTGGGGAAAAAAAGCCAGACAAACAGGTTTTTAGAGGATTTAATTTTGTTTGGCTTTAACAGTTTTGTTTGATGAACTTAAAAAGTAAAGGCCTGGTAAGCATGCTCAGAAGGCAGGGGAGCAGAGGGAATGTTTGGATTTGCCAGCGATTTGCAGCTCAATCTGTAAACTAAATAATGAATGTACAATAGGTATATTCAGGAACCCTGAGAAATTTGGGAAATCTGAACTGCTATACAAAACAAAGAAGGTACTAGAGCTCCCTGGAATCACACTTAGGAAAACATCACATCTATGCAACATCTGAAAGACTCTTAATCTGTGCCTGAAGTAAACAAACCTATCTTGATTAGCAAGAATGCACAGAGACTGTTAACTACAGTCTTCTATTGGGTGATCTATGCATAAACAGGATTAAAGAAGTTAAAGAAAGCCCCAACCTCCCAGTGAAAAATCGATCAATCATTCTTATAGCAGAGTGGAAATGCTTCTCCACTGTGGGTGGGACATCACTTGGATTCCAAGATCATGGTGCCTAGACTCCTGGTCAGATAGCTTGAACACCCAGGCACTGGTATATAGATTCTGGGCACACTCCCTGGACACCACACACACACTGTGGTACATTTTTGGGGGAATGAAAGTAAGTTTGCTTAAGTTTGTTGTAATTAAATCACCTCCTATAAGTTCTCAAAAGGGTATTTCCTATGCAGTTCATACAATATTGCACTAGCATTTTTCTTACCAAAGCCTCTTCAGGTCAATCCAATCTTTTAACCATCTCGAATTTAACCGACCCAGGAGGAGCCCTTTTCCATCCTGCTGGAACCATTGTTATTACTGCAAATGAATTTTTACATTTGCCACCATCAATCTTACTTTTATTATATTCTTGTGTCTTCACTGTGCTTTTGTTCTGCTGACTTTGCTCCTGTCACCTGCTGTGCCACCAATCCACACACCAAGGAGAGGTATTTCTATTTCTTTATTTAATTTTGTGGAAAGTAGGGAGAGCTGTGTGGTAACTCCCAAAAGTCTGGCTCCCCATCATCAAAACTTCACACTATTTATACATTTCAACAAACAAAGGCATCAGCATTAATTGATTACAAATTACATAGCTTTTTCACTATTTAGTACTCAAACCATTATTTGCTAGCTGAATCTCTCACTTCTCATCCTAATTAGTCCTCAGGCACAGCTCTTCCTCCTACCTCAGTCGGGGGTCTATTTTGAGTAGGTGGGCAGTGGGTCAGTGGTCACAACCTTCCCTGACAGAACTTTTTTTCCCCCAGTTACTGCTCAGTCCTGCTGACTTTGCTCCTGGTGGCTCTTGTCCAGACAGTCAATTCATCTTGGGATTGTGTCCCTTTTCCTTGAAACAAAGGATCAGCCAAGCCTATAAGTTTCAATAAGTTTCACAATGTGGCTGCTTAATCCTAACTGCCTAGATATAGCTCCTGATTAACAACAGAAATATGGCAAAATTTGGTTCAAATCCTGACAGACTAGATAACTTTTTCCATCATTATCTTACAATTAAGGTAAAATATTAAGGTTAAAAAATCCCAAACCAACAAATTAGGGAAGACACTGAAATCCTTTATACTAGTCAAAGGAACAATAAAAGAACACAAGGACTTTTTTTATACACTTTATTTCCTTTTTTTTTTTAAATATGAGTAATCTTTAACACAAAACGTAAATATTAGAGCAGCTGCATCACTTTGCTGTGACTTACCATGTTTCTAAATTCTTTGTCATAATCTGACAATTGGCCTTGTCAAAGATTATTCACCTACTTGTCTCTCTCTAACCTTTTTCACTGAAATCCCATTGCAAGTTGATCTCTTATCAGGGGCTCTATTGGTTTCCATGGTATTCAGTATATCAAAATACCAACACTAAATTTTTAAGTCTTTATTAAGAGGTGGGCTAGGAAACAATATTACGTGCTGTGTGCCAGAGAGACACTTGAAAAAGATACCCATGCAGGTTGATTTGCATTGTGCATGGAAAAGGAATAGGACTATATCAAGTCTGTAAAATGTTCAGAACAGTTCTAAATGCTCACATCCATACTTCCGATTTTTGTTAGTCTGAGCCCAGAAGAACCCACCTGTGAACTTCTAGTGAACTCATTAAGTCAGGAACGGGATTCTTGGCACTAAATCAGTTCAGTGTGCTCATAGGATGAAGTTCAGACACCATAAATAAAACTGACAGTTATTCCCCACATTACTAGGTGTCAGTTGTTTGATTCAAGGTGACTCAGGCCCTACAGATCATGACTGAAAAGCAGCTCCCCATTTTTAGCCATTACAATATGTACTGACCCTTAAAAAGCAATTAAGAAACTTAGATTAAAAGGATTAGTAGTAACACCCAATAAACTCTGCCCTGCAACTCAGTGATTACAGTTCTACTGATCAATCTTGCAAAGCTTTTTTCAGCAAAGGAGAATAATTTTACTCTAATGAGTGAATGAAATGTCTAATTTCACCTACTACTTCTATTGTGCTCACAGTAAGTGTGAAGTACATTCATTTAGAAACTGGCCAGCTAGCAAATCAGGTCCACTTTCCAAGATCAGGTTAAATATTTGAAGATTCTGTCATGGAAAAGGGATGCATCTCCCTTGCAAAGGGATGCAAAGGAGAGAAGCAGTAGTATGTTTTATTAAAGAAAAATGAGGTAAAACAATTTGATAAAGTTTGATGGAACTGGAACAGAGCAGGGGTTTAAAAGAATTGACAGAGAGGTGCTGGAGTCCTGCTCTGGGAAAGGGCATGGGGTCTTGCCCTAAAGGATGCAGGGTTTGTGTTTTTAAGGAATTGACTAACATAGAGTTTTGTACCATGTTGTGACAAAGACGAAATATAGCAGAGGTAGCTTGTCCTTTAAGCAGCCTAGCAATATGATGAGCATTTGAGGGGGGCAAGAAGGCCACAGGTCAGGAAATTTTGCAAGCCCCTAAAACACGTAGTCAGCAAAACAAAGGAACTTGAAAAGCTCACACAAGGAAGAAGAGAAGAGACTCCAAAATGAGGGTGAAGAAAGAGGAACAATGCCTTCAAGGTTCCCTCAAAATATAACTCTGCCTCAAGCTCCACCCAGACTGCCTATTATGAATATGATGATTAGATGTTGCAATCATATGAATATGTATGTTAAGATATTCATGGAGTTAGTTAGACTGTCTAAATTACCCTGTTTCACATCAATACCTTTGAGCAAGTTTTGTCCAGTGCAAGCTGGCTTGGTCCCATCATTGCTTAAATAATACCTTACTGCTTAAAGACAACATATTGTCTCTAAGCAGTTATTCTGTGTCATTTTTGGCATCATAACTTAACAAAGTTCAGTGGTGAAATTCACTTTATTAATTACTGCATGGAGGAAACATACAAACAAAAATTGAGTTACAATGGATCATAAAGGGACTGGAGGCATGAAGTGTTAGAAGTGTTGCCCAAAACAAGGACACAAACCAACAGAGTGTCAGTTTATGCGGTGCTTTATTTAGGGCCCGGGGACCTGAGGACTAGCGTCCCAAGTCAGGATCCCAAAGACCCTCATGTCGTTTGCATCTTTTATACTCTCTAACAAGCAAAGCTACGTGATTGGCTTATACATCAAAGTAAATACAGCAGTTATACATCAACTCACATATATCACTCCAATTACAATCAACTGTTAACTCGCCCACCATAAATCTACCTTAACGGCCTAACTCTAAACGTTGTATAACTGACTCCCACCACCAGACCACATCCTATCTCTAGTTACAAATCATCTTGTGCCTGGTTCTACATGCTTGACTTAATTCTTTGACTATTGCTTTGTTTCGATCAGCACATTCTTAACTCTAACAAGTCCCAGTTTGTTTCTGGCAGGGCCTCTTCCAGGCCTTTTCTGCCGAGCAAGCCTTGACCAAAGTACTACTAATATTTAGTCACTGCAACAGAAGGACCTTCTTGCTGAGTCACGAGGTCCAGAGTAGACCCCTTTGCACTTTTACAGAGCACAGGTAAAGCTGCATGCAGTCTTAGTTGGTTCACACCTAATGGAATTATCCACGCTATTAACACCTGAGTAGGTACATAGATCAGTCACGCTTCACAGTAGTAATTCACCATGTTCTCAGTCACTTTATGAGTATCTGCCAGGCGTAAGGGATCTCTCAAGCTCAAGGAGTAACCTTGGGAGCCACCCCTGCTCAGGGAAATACCATTGCCATGCAGCCTGCTGCTTCAGCAAAGGCAGCTCAAAGCTCCGCGTGGGCTGCTTGTACAGTGAAATAGCTGGCTGCTGGTCAACAGCGTAGATAAGACAGATACCTTGTTTTAGCTCTCATATCTTGTTCTGTACTTTTGGATATCTTGAACCTTTGGGTTTTGAGAACATCTTTTGAAATGTTTTTTTCAGAACACCTTCCCCCCCTTGTACGCAAGCCAGGATTTTTGCGGCTTGGGAGTGCACCCCAAGGACACAAGGCCTTGTTGCTTCTTGGTCAGTCTGAACAAAGGTACAGCCAAGGGGTAAGTGTATCTATCACATTATCCCATCACTGGAGGGTAAACCTGTGAGCTTGTTATACTCCATATGGTATAATATAGTATAGAATGTAGACTATAAGATAGAATACGGAATATAGTATATAACGTACTATATTGTTAAGGAACCTTCCCTGACTGACCACTCAACAGCCACTCTGGCTGTCATGCTCCCACCACCAGAGACTTTCACAGCTGGGACTGAAACCCCTTCACAGGGGAGGCTCCAGTGAGGTGACAGGTGCCCCCCTTGACTCCCTGCACACCGCACTCTCACACAGCCACACAGGTTTCCCTCACCAGTTCTGCCCCAGGTTTCCCATAGCAGAGTCGCAGGTATCTGGTTCCTTTAAGTAATTTAATTGTGGTGCAGGAACAAGGGAACAGCTCCGAACTGGTGCCTCAAGGGAAGAACCTCAAACAAAGGAACCCCTGGGCCTTTATACCCTCCCAGTCCAGGTGCATAGTCCAGGGTTTTTGAGTCCTCAGCTCCTGCTGTGTCTCTGGGTGACCAATCACCTGTGCTGCACCACAGGCCCTCTGGTGCCCTTTGCTGTGCAAAGTTCACATCTCATTGCCTGGGGCTCCTGGAGCCCAGAGCACAACCTGCAGCTCACACACCCACGGACCTGCACTAGGCGTGTTCCTCAATATTTATCCTCTTGTAGCTTAAGAATACAATATTCCTAGTAATTTTTAGACACAAAGCGTTGTACCAGGTGGCTTTGCACAAGATGTAACTAGTCAGTTGGTAAAACAAAGTGTGAGCAAGTTGTGCAGAAAATTCTCACTCCCAGAGGTTGGTGTCCACAGAGGAGACAGAGGAGTTGTGCCAATGAATAAAGGGAGAGCTTGCTGAGCATACCCACAGTGAAAATCTCTCTCGAATAGCTGGAGGATGTAGCCTCCTTTTTATCCTAACTTTTTCCTGGTCATTTAATACTCTTTCTTTCCTCATTGGCTAAAGTACCCAGAAGGCACAGACTTCTCAAAACTGCCTATTACATACAAGCAGTCATTTCTCTTCTCACTATTCTTAAAAAGTTACTCCCTTTCTCACTATTCTTCTACAAGTTAATTGATTATTTCAGTCATTTTCTCACCTAAAACCGTCTATTTCTTTACCCACAAGTAGCCATTTCCTTGCATCTGCAAGAAGATGCTGTAACACACACAACATAGGCATGCCAAAAATATGTTTCTCCATTGTTTTCTGCCTGTCAAAAACTTCCTACCAAAAACTCTTTGTCAGCTTTCTGCCAGAATTTCTCACCAAAACTTCCCAAGGAACTTTTCCTGCCAAAGGATCCTGCCATTGTCTAATTGTTATCATATATTCTTGAACATCTGGACTGGCTACGTGCCAAGAGACCACGTACAACCTCCTTTAAGCACTATAAAACTTGAGGACAAATTTTGGAAAATCAGGGGGAAGAAGAAAGGAGAGAAAATGGCTAGCAGTAGCTGAAGGCTCTCCTGCTCTCCCTCTCACCTTTTTGTCCCTGCCACTGCAAGCTGCCTGCTCCTGCCTTGGGAAACTGGAAGCTCTGACCGACCTGGAGGGAAGGGAGACCCAACGGTGCCGCATGCGTGAGTTATATCTCTTTAGCTAAGGGCCAGGGAGCTGTGAACTGAACTAGGACCCAGCCCGAGCCGCAGACACGGTGTGAGGGGCGAAAACACACATCCTGCATTCCAGAGAACTAAAGTTTTTAAGACCTCCCGCTGCTACAGAGATAACATCGAAAGCGGCAGAGAGATAGAAAAAAAAAAAAGTCAGAAAACCGGCTGCTTTCTCTCTTCTCCGCACCCCCCCCTCGCCCCCGCCACTCACACCAACATGGCAGAAGTAGTTTCTGGTGGTATCTTTTCTCTGTTTTTAAAAATAATCTTAGCATTTTCCCAACCTTTTCTTATTTTTTCCTCTTTCTCTTTGCATCTCTTAGCAATTAATAAAAATCAGTTTTTGGAATCAACGGATAACTTGTGTGAGTTTTAATTTTGCTCAAGGGAATATTCAAATCTGTAGTTCCATTGCAATATTTAGGCAGATTGGAATGCTTCAGATGCACAGAGCTTGTTTGTAAAGACACATTCATCTTGTTCTTCTTAAAGTGGTTAGGAGTCATAAGACTAGACTTTTCTAAAATTAGTTTGTCTCATTCTACTCAGAGGTAGAAATAGTCTTTTTCCATTGCTTTTTGTGGTTATATTTCGTAAACTGCATTTAGTACTTAAATTTTTCTTTGTTTTCCCCTTCCACCAAAGAGGAAGACACTTGAAATTAATTTTTCTCAATAGTCAATAATGTGTAACTAGGCAGCTAACAGGAAGTTTCTCCTTATTTAAGCTAAAATAGATTAGACTACTTCTTACAGATTTCGTGGATGTCTAAACAGCCAAAAGCATCTCTCTGACCTTCATCCTCTACCACCCGTGATTTCTTCTCATGACACATTTTACTGTTGTCTCCTACCTCAGGCACTGACAACCAGCTTCCAGCTGTTTTTCCCACAGCAACCATTAACTAAACATCCCACAGAACCTGTTTCTGCAGGCTTTTTGTTTGCTTTACACAGACTATCCCAGAAACCAGTGAAAGCTTAAAAATATTTGTATTAACATTTGGCACAGAATACACATTTCTGTATGGCATGAATAGGCAGCATCATCCCCCTTTCCCTGTGTTTCTCCTATGTTATTTTCTCAGCAGCAAGTGTTACAAGTTTGGCGCCAACTTGTGCAATTTCTCTCAGTTACATAACACATGTGACCTAATTGGATTTAAAAGGGGAAGGCAAGGACATGATAGCTGGGCTGGCAGTCTCAAAGGGTTAAGCTTAAGCTAAAGGAATGCTCTTGAGGCAAAGCAGAGAGCAGGGGAGTGGAGACAAGCACAGAAATTCCTGATGGATGCCATCCTCAGAGAAGAAGTGAAGTTGAAGATTGTTTCTCTGCTTCAAATGCCATTTGGTCAGCCCACAGAATTTGCCAGCAATTTCCCTGCAATCACTTCTAAACTCTTGGTGAAAGTTTGATTTATGCTAATTTTAATTAAAGAGCAGAACTTTATTTGCAGGAATTTTCAAGCCTTGTCATCTTTGACAAGTTTCCAAGTGAAGCACAAAGAACAGAACAAAGAAATTATTTTTTTCCAAAGACTTTGATCAAAATAACTCACCTGCAGCCAATATCCGACCCTCGAATTGTTCTTAGAGGTGCTTTAAGAAGTATAATTGTAGAGCAACATGGAAAAAACCTGCATTGCTCCAATTACTCTCCACTTCCTTCACAGATCTACATAGTATGCTTTTCAAATTTTAACTCATTTGAGAGCCTTTGCAGTGTGCCAAATATTCAATCATCTTTGAGTTTTGCTTGCATAGTTCCCAGCAGTAGCCCATATCTTTTCCCAGGAGATGCATGCTTTGCACACGAGGTGAGCAGCATTACCTTCCTTTTGTTTGAGACTTGCAAACCAGACAGAATATCTACATTTGCCTCACTAATAGTTTCTTTACTGCTGCCTGTTGTCATTCACAAGCACCTGAACAACAGGGGTATCTTGTTCAGCTTAAGTTTTAACCAGCTTCATAAACAACCACAAACACTTGAACATTGTGACACCACTGGAAAAATTAGGAAGTGCCTAGGTACATCTAAACCACAGTTTAGCAGATAAAACTTTGGTTACTGCTCAGCACTGGGAACTTCTGTCCACCAGCTGGGCCCATGACCCAGGCCACGTGCTGCAGCCAGGGAGAAGAGTGTCTTGGGGAGCTGCCCTTCTTACATACTCCAGCTGACAGGCACTTCAGCCCCAGCATTTACATCACTGCACAGAAGGAAGGAGAAATATGTCAGCCAGCTCCAAGCCCTCACTGGACACCACAAATTTTCTAAATTTCATAGTTATTCATCTAACTAATTGGGGAGAAGAAGAATGGCCTCCGGAAAAAAATACCGAATATTACGGAGCAGCCACGTGGGCTCAGGACGGATCATGGGGTTACCATACACCCATATGCTCAGTCGAATCATACGGTTACAAGCCATAGTTGAAATAGTCATAAATCAAACTGCAAAAGGGCTCCAGTTAATAGCCGAATAACAACGCCAAAGTAGAGCAGCTATATACCAAAACAGGTTAGCCCTGGACTATCTTCTGGCAGAAGAAGGAGGGGTATGGGGAAAATTTACCACCTCAGACTGTTTACAAATCGATGATAATTATGAAGCCATAATGGAAATAGCCTCTAACATC